>JAUZST010034027.1:0-28415 GCA_034779995.1 Parotocinclus haroldoi | reverse complement strand
CCACCACTTAGGAGCCAAAACAGAGAAGAGTCTAGATGAGTGCCTTCCTTTTCCCCTCAGAGATGGGGGGACCAGTCAAGCAGTGCTAGAGGACTGGAGTGAGCGAGGTGCAGTGCGGGGTGTGATAAGTGCTGCAAGGTAAGGGTGCAGGTCCATTTTTAACTTTGTAAGGAAACATCAGAGTTTTAAATCTGATATGAGCAGCTACAGGGAGCCAGTGGAGAGATCGGAGAAGTGGTGTAGTGTGTGTGAACTTGGGAACATTAAACACGTCTTGCAGCTGAATTCTGAATAAGCTGTAGGGATCGTATAGCAGTCAGAGGAAGCCCTGCTAAGAGAGAGTTACAGTAGTCCAGTCTTGAAATGATGAGGGACTGAACCAGAATCTGAGTTGCCTCTGTGGAAAGAAATGGGCGGATCCTTCTGATGTTGTAAAGAAGGAAGCGACACAACCGAGAGACGTTAGCAATGTGAGTAGAAAAGGACAGTTGGTTGTCCATAATCACTCCCAGGTTGCGTGCCATGACAGAGGGGGAGATCCTAGCCTTGTCAACTGAGAGGACAAGGTCTTAGTGAGGACAAGAGTCACCTGAGAAAAGTAATACTTCTGTTTTGCCAGGATTTAGCTTAAGGTGGTGATCTGCCATCCATGATGATAAGTCAGCTGTACATGCTGAGCTCTTGGCAGAGACCTGAGTGTTCGACGGAGGGAAGGAGAGAATTAGTTGAATGTCATCAGCATAGCAGTGATATGAA
The DNA here is from genome assembly GCA_034779995.1 of Parotocinclus haroldoi. NCBI lineage: Eukaryota > Metazoa > Chordata > Actinopteri > Siluriformes > Loricariidae > Parotocinclus > Parotocinclus haroldoi. The sequence goes on along the minus strand of JAUZST010034027.1, from coordinate 27,659 downwards.
AAGCCATGTGAGGATATAACCTCACCAAGAGAGCGAGTATAGAGAGAGAACAAAAGAGGACCAAGCACTGAGCCTTGTGGGACACCAGTGGTCAGTTTGCAGGATAAGGAAATGGATCCTCTCCACGATACCTGATATAACCTGTCAGTTAGGTAGGACGCAAACCACTGCCAGGCTGTTCCCTGGATTCCAAGACTCAAGAGACTCAATTTATACAGCTATGTACAATTCTGCACAGTCCCAGAAAGTTCTAGATAATTCTGGACAGTTCTAGAAACTTCTTTATAGTTCTCACAATTCCAGAAGCTTCTTGAAGTCTCGTGAAATATGTGGAATATCCTTAAGAATAGGTCAATTTCAAAATATCATTGTGCTAACCACAAAAGCAATGTTTACAGGGAACAATAACTTTTTGTGTAGTTGACGGTTACATTTTTTGTACAATTTTCAGTGTGAGAGTATGTTTCCACAATAAAAACTTTATTTTAAGACTTTCAACATATCTTAACCACGGGTGAAATAATTATGGAGGGCACTGTGTTTGTGTATACACACACACACACACACACACACACACACACACACACACACACACACACATACATGGGTAGTTGACAAATAGGCTGTAAAAAATTTTTTAGTAAAACAATTTATGATGATAAAAATATACATGTATGTACTGTAGTGTGACATCTGATATATCAGAAAATACAAGTGGTCACACTCTTGGTCTATTAATTCACAATTGTTTTAAACATTTATAGTGCCATGCACTGTAAATATGTCCTTTAGTGTGACGTATAAAAAAAATACAAACAAATGAATGATAATAATAATAATATACAAATGGCTTAAGACAGTTTTTTCACTCTTGATTTACATACAGAGTTTTTACTTCATGTGAAATGACTATTACGCATATTTTGTCCTCACTTTTGTTTGTACGAGATGTGGTGGTTTTTATTTGGACCCAGGTATGCGGGATAGACGTATCCCACGACGTTTAATAAGAACGGGGAAATAATATAGAACAACTGAAAAGGGATGAAGAGCGGAGCGTAAGGCTCCTAACACAAAAAAACAAAAGGATAAAGGGGCATGCCACGGTATCGCATCCCGACTGGGAGCAACGCGTGAACTGGTCGCGAGAGGGCGCCAAAGCACCAATCGGGGCAGGTGTGCAGAAGCACTGTTTGGGACGAGGCACGGAGGTAATCCGAATGCCAGGGAGCGAGCGTAAGCTCGAGTGTGCATGCAATCAAAGGAAAGCCATGCCCGGGCGCGGCTTACAGAGTGCACGCAGCCGGGTGGCCACTCTGGCCGGGGCGTGTCTCAAGTTAGCAGCCGACTAGAGTGAGACTCAAAAGAGCGCAAAGGACGCCGGAGCGCCGGAACGCTACGCCGGGGCACGTACGCTTCGAACGAGCAACCGGATGGCTGCTCCAAAGAGTGCAGAGGGCGTGAGCGTGAGCTCGGGCACAAAGAAGCCAAGCTGGGGCGTGTCCCATTCAGGGCAAGCAGCCGACTGAAGTGAGGCTCGCTGGGTGCCGATGACGGAGGAGCGTCGACTCAGGCGTGTGAGGAGCACACGAGTACGTGACGGGAGACCCTCAAAGTGTCCCTAACAAACTAAATTACCTCAGGGGGTTCCGTCCATCGGCACTAGAAGCACCTGAAACATCACCACTATCTCTAGAGAGCGCAGAAGGGCACGAGGGCGCCGGTGGTCGGACGCTCGAACCGAATGAAGATGGATTAGCGGTAGAATGATGACGACCTGGCCCTGAACAGCGCTAAAACCAGGCCTTTATAGGACGTGAAGCAGCTGTTTGGAATCAGGACATTTCTCCACTTTTCATTGTAGTTATCTTGGAGTGTCACTGTGTCATTACAGTTATTTAATTTCCATTCTTTAATTTGTTTTTCTTGATGCCTGTTTAAAAAGAAAATAGATTAAGATCAATCAACAGATTAGGAAGTGTTCCAGTGTGATATCCCTGATATTAATCACATTTTAAATCTGGTATTACCATTCTAAAAGGACTAACTTATAACTTAATGGTATTCTTCACCTACTTTACAGTCAGTGTGAAACTATATAGGCTAATACGGCTATAACCTGTATATATATATATATATATATATATATATATATATATATATAACACTGATACTCACTATACTAAAGGTATCTAAATTATGTGCTATACTGCATTAAAAGGAAACATTTCTGGGTCTCTCTGTAAGGATCGTCTCCCTTCTGTGTTGATCACCAATTGGTCAATTTGCTCTCTATAGTTTCTTCTTCTTCTGTTAAAAATAGTGGAATTAAACTCGTTTTAATGACGTTTCATAACAGACGCTCTCTAAAACCAGCAGTAAACATTCTAAATGTATATCCTTGCTGAATTTTAAATGACCAGTGATGGTCAATAAAGAAAGAAATAATTCAAATGAACTATAATGACTTGTTTTAAAAGCTTCTCTTAAGAGATTTTGTGATTTGGTGTGACAGTCCGAAGCGTCCCACCAGTGGACAATTACTGCCACACCAAAGGGCAGTTAGGCTTTGGTGTCAGCTGATAACCCTGCCATTGCTAGCTTGATTCACATTAGCGTCTGGTTAGAAGTATTTGCATAATTCTTCCCAATGATGTTGTTTAAAACACATTTTTGTATCCGTCAATATCACGTAAGGGCGTCACACCAGAGGAGAACGAAACGTAACACTTTCACTGGTGTCAAAACGTAGCTAAACATTCGAACATGTCCGAGAGAAGAACTCACCACGTGCACTTCTCAGTCACACGACTTTAAAGGGGTCCATCAACAAAAGACAGCTGTCCACGAAATTCGGCCGTCTCAAAATAAGGATGCGGCGTCGCACCACAGCACATCGTTTTCAGTGACAAAGTTTAAAACACCTACACTTTTAAAAACGCGTATAGAAAAAAAAACAAGAATTGCAGCTTACTAAAATAGACACTTATACAATAATGCCAGGGGTGTTCAGACAAATTTATTTGGTTATAAAAGTTAATATTTACTGAACCAGGTTTGGGAGAGTCACGCCATAGCACAAATTTTAACGTTCAGCTCAAAGTTATATAAAATATATGAAAACAGTCTGAATTTATAATAATGAACTATTTAAAAAAAAAATTTAATTTAAAAAACATGAATTAAATTCATTTTTATCTTGCGAGACAATGAAATTACCCTGTCACATATATATATATATATATATATGTGTGTGTGTGTGTGTGTGTGTGTGTGTGTGTGTGTAATAACCGCTTGAGTCCACTGTAACTTTGTATAATTACAAATGCAACAACACAAGTTCCCAATATCCATTTGTATTGTACATTGCCAAAATGGCAACCCAATCCACACCCAGCCTGATAGATACCAAACTGTAACATATCCGTAAAATAACAATCCACAACTGTCTAAACCAACAAACCAATAATTACATACCCACGATGCCATCAGTGGCATTTGGGTGTCTGCAGATTTAAATGGATCACCAGGATACAAACATAGACTGATTTCTACAGAGTGCTCTCCTTTAAGTTGCTGATACATGTGGTGAACTGCTTTAACCCCTTAGCATTTATTACCAGATACTGACACCTAACGGTTTTCAAAGGGAACTACACCCATCATATTTTTAACCTGCATGTACTCGGGGCAGGACACATATAAATCACTTTCATTTATATTTAATTCTCCGAGTGGAAACGTGGATTGTGCCCAGAGAAAAAAGGAGAATCCAAACAGTTATGAGGAAAAAGTCCCAAAGCCAGGCTCTGTCATGGTCTGGGGTCGGGTCCGGATTTTAGAGAAAGATAAAGTGTCTTTAAGATGAAAGGTTTATCAGGAAGGTTCCTGCATTTATTAATAAGATAACGATGATAAACAAATTACATCATAATAAAGTTTGTACTGAAACGTAAATAATAATAATTATATAATATAATAATATAAACATTTGGTGATAAACTGGAGGGAGTTCCTCTGATCATCTTTACAAATCAAAATAATTTCCTCAGTACAGAACGTAGCATTGTAGCTGTTACAGTGGGGAAATGGGATCTTCATGGTCACACACTGGACTTACTCTGCTCCTTTGGTCTCTCTGTTTGTCGCTATCTCTGATCACAAGCTTATTGGAGCCACGATTATCGCTCTGATTTCACATCGTTCTGGTAAATCAGTAATTTATTAACACTTCTTTACTCGTCTAAACCGTCCATCTATTACTCACCTGTCCTGTCCTGATGTCTGTTTAGAACCATATAGTTTCTGACCTAATAGATCAAATTATTCCCCTGAACACTAGACAAGTTCCTGCTGGTCGCTCCTGCCCATGGTTTATTCCAGAATTCCTTAGAATGAAAGCTATAGGTAATCGCCTGGGGCGCTGTTACATAAAAAACAGGTTTTACTGTAGATCTTTTATCATAGACAGAACATGTGTGTACTTACAGCTGTGCTTTAAAGTCATTTTATCTGTTATTAATACTTCTGCTAATAGGATCAAAACCTTTTCCCCATCATTAATAAACTCATTTAGCCCCATCCACTAATTACTGTAGCTCTGTAGAGCAACACAAAGTAATTCTGACATTTTTTAATATCAAAATTCATTAAATCTACCAGCAGTTTTTATCAGTTCTACCTCCACATGATCATTCTAACATTTATCTGAACCCTGAACACAAAGCATTAGCTACTTTTTCCTTCTGCTAAGTTATATGATCTTCTCCTTGTTGTAGATTCTGGTCGGCAAACCTGATTCCATAAAAGTTGGGACAAATAAAAAAGGAATGCAATAATTTACAAATCTCAAAAACTGATATTGTATTCACAATAGAACATAGACAACATAGATGTCAAAATTGAGGCATTTTGAAATTTTATGCTAAATATTGGCTCATTTGAAATTTCGTGACAGCAACACATCTCAAAAAAGTTGGGAAGCAGGTTGGGGCTGTCAGTGGAGTACCGATATTCCATCCATACCAACCGTCTTCACTCTTTCAGGCAAGCAAGAACAAATAGAGATTTATAAACAATTTCTCATTGTTTAAATTCTCAGAGATCAAAATCTGGTAATGTAACAAGTTTATCCAGGTAATAATTTCACAATCAGTGAAAACCCAGTTTGAAGTTTTTGTTCCTTGTTCCTGTTTGATGAACATGAAGATAAGAATATTTAAAAACACGACATCTTAAGAATTAAAAAATAATGTGTAATAAAGATTAGAACAGAAGTTCATGTTAAAAGGAATGGAAGAAATACAAAATACAATAGAATACAAAATACAATAGAATAAAAAATAAAATAAAATACAACAGAATACAAAATAAAATAAAATACAATAGAATACAAAATACAACAGAATACAAAATAAAATAAAATACAGTAGAATACAAAATACAACAGAATACAAAATACAATAAAATATAAAATACAAAATACAATAGAATACAAGAGAATAAAAAATACAATAAAATACAAAATACAATAAAATACAAGAGAATACAAAATACAATAAAATACAAAATACAATAGAATACAATAGAATACAAAATACAACAGAATACAAAATACAATCAAATACAAAATACAATCAAATACAAAATACAACAGAATACAAAATACAACAGAATACAAAATACAATAAAATACAACAGAATATAAAATACAATAAAATACAAAATACAACAGAATACAAAATACAATAAAATACAATAGAATACAAAATACAATAAAATACAAAATACAATAAAATAGAATAGAGTACAAAATACAATACAATACAAAATACAATAGACACCCTTTAGGCCATCCCATCATGAAATTGACACAATATATTAACAAATCTGTTAAATCTGGAGGAGGACAACCCATAGAAGATCTGTCTGCACGGCGTCGAATGCTTTGGAAAGGTCTATAAAAGCTATAAACATGTCTCTGTGTTGTTCCCTGCATTTTTCCTGAAGCAGCCGGGCTGTAACGACCGTGTCGACTGTGCTCCTGCTCTTTCTAAACTTGCACTGTGACTGTGGGTTTTTAGGCAGCGTCGTGGTTTATTGGGGTGAGAGGCACTCTGCACCTCTCATGGCACAGGTTTTGAACACATCCTTGATGTCACAACGTCTCACCATGATGTAATCTATCAGGTGCCAGTGGATGCATCCGTGACGTTTTATATTTAGCCTTTTGCTGGAAGATGGTGTTGGTTATGGTCAGGTTGTGCTCAAAGCAGAGGACAAGTAACCTCATACCATTTGAGTTAGCCTGTCCAATGCCATGGTTACCAAGCACTCCACTCCATATCCCACTGTTCTGGCCCACTCAAGTGTTAAAATCCCCTAGCAAAAAAATCTTAGCACCCTTGGGGATCCTTGCGAAGGGTCTCATCTAGTGACTGACAAAATGAGTCTTTTATCTCACTACTGGAGGGCAGAGTTGGTGTTACGATAGGGCATCCTGAAGATCTCGCAAGACCATTCCTGGTCTCGCTAAATCCCTAGGATCCCTATCGCATTTTAAGACTGGAGCCCATGATGCGGTGTCAACAGACAACAAATATGGAGCCGAGGGGCCCACTCCATAACGGTCCAGGGGTCTGTGAACAGCCTGGGCGCTGAGGGTCTGCTGGGATCTGATGAGTCGAGGTCCGGGGTGACAGGGTCCCAGGGGTCCGCGAACAGGCTGGAGCGATGAGGGTCCACAAGGCGGTACCACCATAATGGCTCCTCACCAGAGGGTTCACAAAACGGCTTCGATGCCGGGGTCCAGGCAACAGCGCCTTAGGAGCTGGGATACCGCGAACGAGCCCTAATAAACAAAGAAAAAAGAAACTAAAAACAGCCTAAACAAAAAGAAAATAAATGGACATAAAGGGGGAGAAATAATAAGGAGGGTTCTCCAGTGCCGGGGATCCAGGGACGGCCTTTGATGGCCAAGGATCCGGGGGGCTTACCTTTACGGCCGAGGATCGGGTTCGGCACCGTAAGTGATTCTGTAGCGGCTTCTAGCGGCCAGGATCCGGAGGCGACCTTTCCGGCCGCGTAACCCAGATGTGAACCACACGAGTCGCAGGTACAGGGTCAGCCGCAGCGCCATCAGCTGCCCGGGAGGATGAGCGGCGGAGTGCATAAAAGAAAAGGAAAAACGAACCAAAAACAAAGCACGCACCAACAGAGGGAACACTGATAACGTAACAGTAAGAAGGGTGGCAAATTGGTTCTTTGGATACGGAGGATCATTAGCCTTTCACTGATGCCCACAGGTGTTTCTGTAAGTTTTGGCAGCAGTGTGTTGTTAGCCAGTCCCACTCCATGCATATGTTGTCCGCCAGGGGGGTAGCCTTTCGAGAAGAAGGTGTAACCCATCCCCTCCTCTGTCAATGACCCTTCATCCACTAACCTTGTTTCACTCAAAGCCATCAGAGACCCCATCACCGCCAGACTTATAGAACCAGATGTAGGTCCAGGTGAAATTGACATTGGTCAGAGGTGGATACCTGCGCAATGAAATTTTTCAAGTGTCAAAGGAGTTGTGCTCTCTTCAATTCCACCATCTTCACCATGCTAAGGTAAGCCTGGTGGCATGAGTGATCTCAAGACGACCAGTTTCTCATCATAGCTGCAGGAGGCTGCAAGGTCCTTGCTCCATTCAGACCCGCCGTTGCGCATCGCCAGCACATTGCTTTTCTGTAGGGGTGTGCTCCCTTATCCTTACCCTCACAGGCCTACCCACAAGGCAGTGGAGCTGTTTGGCCGTAGCTGGAGCAGTGGTGGACGGGTGCCAGGACACATCCATGGAAGATAGGCCTGCCTGCACACCGCGTCTCTGGGCCCCACTGCTGCTCCGAGATCCCCAGTTACCATGTGTCAGGAGTCTTGACGGTGGAGAGGCGTCATACTGGCAGGAGGAGGCTTACGCACTCGGCTCCCCCTTTACACCCCTGTAGGGGCTAGCTAGTGGCAATAGCTACAGTTACAGGCAGCAGCATGCAATATGTACAAACTACGAGCACACGCTTCCCTGTGCCATACACACACCAAACACACACACACACACACACACACACACACACACACACACACACACACACACACACTCTTAACAATGCACAGGGGTAAAATAATAAAAAAATATGAATGAAATAAACAGATCTAGACTGTAAGAAATGTGGAATACGTTTATTTTTTATTGTCCATAAGATCATTTCTAAATCTTCTGCTTTAATTATTTCATAACAATAATTTTTTTAAATAATATTTATAAATCTCCTTGGGAATCTCCTTTTTCTAAAGTTTTTTTCTGTTAAGTCTAATGAGATTGAGGGATTAAAAAATCCTAAATCTAAATCCACATCCATGAACCCTCATCTTTCTTGTAGAGCGTTTCTTATTCCTGTGTTTGTGCTGTACTGTTATCTCTAGCCCTATCTGTCATATAGTGATCCTATTACTTTTATCCACTAGTGTTCCTATGCTGCTAAAAACTGCTACTCCCAGGAACCATTTCATCTAAAATCCTACAGTTTGTGGTTCCTTCTTATTTACAGAACGGCCATTTTCAACCATTTTGATCTGGATTTAGTTCTGAACATAGTACTGAAACAGCTCTTTATTTATTTTAAATCACCTATGTGTGTGTGTGTGTGTGTGTGTGTGTGTGTGTGTGTGTGTGTGTGTGTGTGGGTAAGAACAAAAGTCTTTCTCATTGTTTAAATTCTCAGAGATTACAATCTGGTAATGTAACGTAAATGTAAGTTTATCCAGGTGTGATGGACAGGTAATCATTTCACAATCAGTGAAAATCCAGTTTGAAGTTTCTGTTCCTTGTTCCTGTTTGATGAACATGAAAACCATCTTAAGAAATAAGAAGAATGTTTCATTAAAACATCAGATTGTGGCCAGACTGGATCACTTCTACTGCTTTAAATACCAGTTCATTGTTTTAAAGGGTGCAGGATTACACCTGTCCGTTTTTCGGATCACAGTTTGAGTTTTATGTTCCTGTTTTAATGCAGATACAGATCCTTTTTTTAATCTAAGTTTCTTCCATACAAACTTAGCAAGCTCTTCCATAATCTATGAGGGTGGTGTGATTATGGAAAAGTTGAAACTAAGCAGCCGTCCCAGCAGTACAACTTCAACGTCTCACAGCACATTACTCGGGCTGTAGCATAAAAAAAATGACAAAGAATTAGATTTAGCTCTGTTTTGGTGATTTTTTTAATTTATTTAACAGCGATGGGTTTTTTTTCTCACCACACCAGGTCTGAAATCTCTTTCCTTCATTCATCCACTGTTAAGCTTCCCATTATTTCAACACGTACTTTAAACGTTTCTAGTTTCTAGATGCTCCCTGACAGAATTAGGTGATGCGTTAATATGGGTGTGGGGTCATAAGTGTGTGTTATCATGTCATTTATTATTATCTTAGAGTTTCCAGTACCAGATCATCTTAGTGTAAGAACAGTAAGAGATCGACTTTATCCTTACACAATCAGCTCCAAAAGTATTAGGACACTAGATAAAGAAGTTCTAAACACAGTGTACAGCTCCAGTCTGTGTGATATAACCGTTTAATAAAGTTACATTATCACTGATAATAGGAGAGAAATCTAATATTTATTTCAGTTACATATAAAGTAATAACCTAAATCATAAAATAAAACCTGGTAATTTAGTAGAAAATATAATAACAGTGCTACTTACACATGTACTTTACATTTTATCACAAGTTTTGTTCCCCGTCCAATAGCAATGCTACGCTAAAATAATTAAATTTTTAAAATGTTTGATACAAACTTAACGATTTCATTAAGATCGAATAAATTTAATGTAAGATAATTATAAAGTTATAAAGCTGCTTTGAGACGATGCTCCATTATAAAAAGCTCTATAGAAATAAATCTGATTTGATTTGATTTGACAAAATGACAAAGAGGCCTGGGAGTGCCCCTTCATCTAAAGTTATTTAGGAGATTTGGTGTGATAATGGTGACACAGGGCGACACACCGGTGTGTGAGAGAGAGAGAGAGAGGCCTAATAAGGGTGGAGATCTTTATCCACAAATCTGCAAACTTCTTTCCTTTTTCATCTGCATTTTTGTTTTAATATAAACATAATATAATAGAAATAGAATTACAGCTAAATGCTTTAAATTTAAATAAGTTCCCTTTGTGTAACTGCATTCCTTTACCTGTAAGAAGTCGTGGTTTTTTTTAAATAAATGTAGATCTGAAGGTGAAGGTTACTCACATGTTCTCTTTATTCTCTTGTTCTCCCTAAAATGAGGGAACTTCATTTGAAGATTCTCTCCGATGATAAAATGAATAAAATGTTATTAGTGCAAACTCGAACATTTTCTAATGAAAATAAAAGGAACTCCTGTTGTACTAAAAGCTTTGTGAATAACAAATGTTATTCATTATATAACCAGGTTATATAAGATTATTTAATTTGTATTGCATGTATGCAGAATTCAGATAAACAGAATTGAACTGAACTTTTTAAAACTTTTTAAAAAACATTCCATTAGAAATGTTCTGATAACGGTAGACCAAGGGCTCCCTCTGTGTGGAGTTTGCATGTTCTCCCCACATTTCTTTCCACATGCCGACGGTGTGTTTCACATTCACCTCAGCTGTTACCTGGTGCTTCATGTAGATAAAGATCTCCACCCTTATAGGCCTCTCTCTTTCTCACCCCAGTGTGTCACCCTGTAAGTGATGAGCTCTTATCACATCAAATCTCCTAAATTGGCTCAGATGAAGGGGCACTCCCAGGCCTCTTGGTCATTTTGTCAAATCAAAGTCAGATTTATTTATATAGAGCTTTTTATAATTTTATAATTTTATCTTAAAATGCCATTTTTTTATCTTAACTAAAATAATTCAGTTTGTATTAATAATAAAACTGAGTAAATGATGACAGGTAAGTAAAAGAATGTTAAAATATTTCATCTAATGCACAGAGTCACTTTAGGATCTGGAGTCCAAAGCCGGAAGTTCTTAGAGGGACATCGTCCACTGTCAACTGAAGTACGGAGGGAGTTACTGCCCTCTGGTGGGGCAAGTGGAGGAACATATTAGTGTGTGGGTTTAAAACTGGTACCGGAACATCTGCTTGGAGAGAAAAGAAAAAATGTAGTTACTTATGGCTTAGGAGCACAGAGTCTATTAACAGTCATTGATGCCACCGGCAGCACTACTATAGCAGCATAGCTAGAGGGAGGAGAACCAGAACGTAACACAACCAGGAGGGATTACGTGAGACATGGTAACCCATCTCTCCAGCAATCAACGAGCTTGAGTGGTCGCAGTAAGGTGGCAAGAGAAAACAACCCAAATTCCCAGATGAGAAAGCTTTTCCCCCTGCTGTGACTTTTTAAATTTTAGGAACTGAAAGAAGTCTTAAAGGCAAGACAGCAATTCGAAGTTTACTTCTCCCATGGTTTCATTCAGGGAGTTTTTCCTTGCCACTGTTGTTTTAGGCTTGTTCAACTTGAGATTGGCCTTTTAAGATCATGTAAGATTTTAACGCTTATTTGAGACGATGATCCGTTATAAAAAGTGCCATAGAAATACATTTGACTCGACTTGACAGTAGCAAAGACAAATCCAAGATAGAATGCCTACTAAAGTTTACCCCAAACTACAGCAGCACTGCTGTTTCCGATCTTCTCGTACCAGCACAACACACACTGAGAATGGCCCACCACCCAAACCACTCTCATCCAACATCTGGCATGTCTGACTTTAAGGAATTCAAATAAACACCTTACGCCTTAAGCCTTGTGAAAAGCCTTCCCAGAAAAGCTGATATAGCTGAATGAGTGATCTGACGTTAGCTGACATTAATTATGGGATGTCACTCAAGTTCATATGCGTGTGAAGGAAGACAAGCAAATACTTTTGGCAAAATAACCTATGCTATTATCACTTCTGGTAAGAAACAACTCTCAGCATGTTCTTCAGATAAAGGTCATGTTCTCACAGTTACACAACATGACATTTCTGCACATTTCTCAAACACACGCATTTATTCACATTGGCAGGCGATAACTGAAGTCATGCAGCAAGCCAAGTAAACCCAGGAGAAGTACGGACTGGAAATCGAACCAGGGAATAAAAGCAGTACCCACTGGGCCACCACAATTCCACCCGTGTTCCACCCTGCACCTGAGGGTACCGTCCGAAACTCCATGGCATTCTCAGGGTCCAGTCAGAGGTTAAGAAGACAGTAGGTCCTGCAGTGTTTAATAAAGTCCAAACGATTGTCCTCACAGCAGTTATGATCACATTCTTAATTCGTCTCTATACTGCTTATTGTGTATTAGAATCCTTTATAAATCCAGGCTTATTAAAATTCCCAGTACAAATTCCAACGGCAGGAATTTGACATGTTTTGTGTACCCTAGTTTGTTTATTCAGACAGTGCTGTAAAGGTTTGGTTCTCGCCTACCTCCCCGTGCTGCTGGTTAGGCTGCAGTTCTCCACAGGCCTAAATTGAAATGGGTATAAAAAAATAAATTAATTCATAGCTATTATTCCTTTGTATTATTAAATACTATTTAGAGTTAGTAAGCAGGGAGCGAAATTAGAGGAAAAGCAGACAGAGCTATAGAAGGTGAAAAAGAAAGAGATAAGTAAAGATAAAGAGCACTTTATGATGAGGAAAAGACGAATGACAAATCCTGTGAGTGGAATAGAAATGATTCTCAGAAAGGTTTCATACATTTACGTTATTTATCAGTCGTTCTTATCCAGAGCAACTTATAAATCATACAGTTTTACAATCCAAACCATTGTGGGTTAAGGGACTTACTCAGGGACCCAACTGTGGCAGCTTGGCAGAGCTGGGATTTGAACCCTGTACCTTCTGGTCCATAGTCCAGTACCTTAGCAGATAGGCTACCACAATCATAAGCTAAAGATTACACACATACACACATACACACACACATATACATACACACACATATACACTCACACATATATACACACATACACACACATATACACACACATATATACACACATACACACACATATACACACACATATACATACACACACACATATACACACATACACACACATATATACACACACATACACACACATATATACACACACACATACAAACACACATACACACACATATACACATACACACACATATACACACATATACACACACACATATATACACACATACACACACATATACACACATACACACATATACACATACATACACACACATATATATATACACATAGATAGATAGATAGATAGATAGATAGATAGATAGATAGATAGATAGATAGATAGATAGATAGATTAGATAGATAGATAGATAGATAGATAGATAGATAGATAGATAGATAGATAGATATCAGCCTGTTAAAACCGCATGTTAAAACCAAAGAACGCGCACAATAACATGAAAGCTGATTTCCTAGCAGCATGTACAGATTACTGTACCTATCACTAGCACAAAATAATCGACGTGACAGTTTTGCCAAAACAATAAGAATATAACAATCAGACGATTGGCTAAAAGTCAGTTCAAACATTAAAATTTCAAGTTCAAATGATTGTAAATGTATGCCCATTTTAAAACCGACTTCAGAGTAGATTAGTTATTCCGCTTACTTTACACTCCTAATCTGTTGCTAATGAAAATACATGAGTACTGTTAAAAATGTTGTGGTAACAATATCTTATATATCAATATATTCAGGAGAATTAAGACATGTTGTGCCCTTCACATTAACAATCATCACTAACTTGAAGGTCTGCTGCAAGGTGCGTCTTTATATAAAACATTTAAAACACTGACATGCAGTTTTTTTGGTAACTCATTAACTCATCAAGGTCATAATGGGACTGCTGCGAAGACACATTATCACACATTCCACAATCGTTTTTCTACTTACTCACGGGACTATGGTGGTTCAAATCCCACCTCTGTCAAGCTACCACAGTTGGGTCCTTGAGCAAGGCCCTTAACCCAACATTGCTTGGATTGTAAGACTGTATGAGATGTAAATCGCTCTGGATAAGGGCGTCTGCTAAATGTCGTAAATGTAAATGTAAATGTACTTACCATTCTGGAGAAGTGTTTTAAACAAACAAAATTACGCAGTAATGGTTTCAGCCTTCGTCCATACTTAATTGAGATATGAAATCTAAAGCAGATAACTCAATTTTTGTGATATGTACAGGCAATCTGTAGCACTAAACCATGTATTATTCAAGCTGGTGCTCTGGTGATCTGATGTATACTGAAGGGCTAGCAGTTGTGCAGTTACACTCTGATAACCGGGCCAACCAAAGTCTATTGTGAACCTGATCAGTGTTTCCTCTCAGTGCAAGGGTTCATCCATCATCCTTCAAGAAAAAGAAGCAAACAAAAAAGCTCAAAGCCTGCATTATTACAGTATACCTACTGTACTCAAGTCTTCGTTATCCTCACCCATCCAGAGTGTTAACCCTGCACAGTAAACCTTCTTTATTCCTGTATTTGGTGTTTGAGAGTGTTTCCTTTCCAAATTAAGCTCAACTCAAAAGCACAGCTTTCACTACTTTGACTTAAGCACAAAAATTGCCTGTGTAGTTGTGTGTATTCAGGATACGCGCTATTTTTATACCTGAAACACAACAAAGAACTGAGCTGGTAATTACACCGTAAACTTTGGGCTGATTTTACAGATTTCTTAATCATTTTGTTTGCTAATTTCTGACACCTTATCTTTTGGATCCAATTAAAGCTTATAAATAGCCTTTATTATAAATACAGGACTCTATGTAATGGCAATATATTCTGTGGTATCTGCATGCCGTTTCACAATTAGTGGATATGATTCCATGACATTGTAAGACAGTTGAATCTAATTACATGGCTGCACTATGTAGCTAATTTAATCAGCACAGTGCTTCAGAGAAATGGCTTAAAGAACAACTGGATCCGAAACTAATCTCAGTAACTGAAATGACTGTATTAACTGATGAATTCAGTGTTGATAGGTGAAGGAAGGATTATGAAATTAATTGGGACCGAGCACTATATTGTCATGACATTGTAGTTTTTAATAGGACATGCAGTAACTTGACCGTTTAGAAGTAGCCGACACTGTATCGATCAGATTTTATTACGCATGTTGACTCGTGAATATTGTAATACATCCATGCAGAAACACTCAGGTCCTCATTTATTAAAGCTTTGCAAAAGGTAAGAACACCTACAAGCTGATTTCCTAGCAGCATGTCCAGATTACTGTACCTTTCAGTTGAACAAAATAACCGGCGTGACAGTTTTGCACATTTGCCAAAACACAAAACATATAACAATCAGGCTTTTACATTTTGCACCAACAGTGTGGCTAAAAGTAAGTAAAAAACTGTGCGATTGTAAATGAATGTATTGATTAAAATCACAACATGTGGCTGCTGCTCATTTCCAGCGCAGCTTACGACTGATCAGAGCGATTGATGGTTTAACACGATGCGTTTATTTATTCTTAATGTAATGTCAGCTGCTAAAGCAACTTATATGGCTGGATAATAGGTTCTGTCTTTAAAGAGTCGGAGTGGGGGTCGATTTGTCTCTTCGGGTGTCATTTGCATGACTCTTAAGGGAGTTCAGTTGGCTTTTTTAGTCCCAGTGCTTATAAAATGTAAGCAGGTTTTTGTCAGAGACTGATGTGAAAAGTTACTCATAGTGATTTGTAGAGGATGTGTATGAAAGATGTTCTTGTCCCCACAGGGGGCAGGTGAGGGCTAGTCTCCCATTAACGGATGGGTATGAGCGAGATTGGAGTGTCCAGTGGAAATTATGTAAATAACTGGTTCCCAGTTCCAATTTAGGGCTTGGAGCAGAAATCTCTGTGTGTATGTTGTTTCTGTTTCCTTGAAAAGGAAATTGGTGAGTGACTGATATCAGCACTGCATAGGCTAATGTTGCAATAATGTTTAACACAATACAGCGTGCATCTGAACAGAGGCCGCTTCCAAAGCCAGGACTTGTACATGCAGTTTCATAAGCATTTAAAACCATGCTTGAGAAGGTCTCGGAAACAGGCTGTACGATTGTGTTAGTGTTTTAGTTCCCTGCACTCTCTCAGCGGAGCGTGTACAATGAGGCCTGAATCGCACTGGGCCAATTTAACTCTCATTACGAAGATTAGTGCTCACACAGCCTGGAGCAGGAAGAAGCGAATTAATGTGCGTTAATTCAAGTCCAACTATTCTGTGAAACTGCTCGACTGCCTTTATATGCAGTTCCAGTTGGACTGTACTACATGCCGTGACAGTGGCACTCCTGGTCTGGGTCACATCCCACAAACCCTGCCATGATAGGACCCTGTTACTCAGATCTTGGCAAATTAGAAGCCAGTGATTCACACCCCCTGACCTTTCAGACACCGGACTGTTTCTACAGGATTGAATCCTGTGTCCTGGGTTATAAAGTTCCAGGCTGTTTTCGGTTCCGTTCTGACTCTATCCTCACTCTAGACCCTTCCTGGCATACTTAACCTGGTGATCTCCACTCTTTAACTGACAGATATCTCACCTAGGTGAGGTGAGGGCTGTCAGTTTCCGAGGTGTGTTTCACTGGTCTAGTGTGCACAGACCAAACGAATCTGGCTGCTGAGGTTTGGATTTTGGGATTTTATTGCCACTTGGGCACAATATTAACTATTTAGGGCACTTTGTGTTACATCAATTCAGTTGAAGCAGAATCAATCGTTCGCTACAGAGTGCGAGAGAATGAGCAATATACATCATATACTCCTGAACATTGAAATTGCAACACCAATAAGGAACAGAGATGGAAAATCACAGATTCGATAGACCGTGTTAAAGAGACGCATAAAAAATTGAAACAAACTATCCAAAACATCTCAGTTTAACTGAGGCACCACTCAAATCATCCCACACCACTTGCGCCGATTTAAGGTTTCATGTGGCTAAAATCTGCCTTTAAGCTGCCTTTTATGCACCTCCCAGATTCCACAGATTGGAGCAGATTCACAGATCATTTGCAGATCTAAGTGACGCCTGTTACTTCCTCAATTTGCATAA
Source organism: Parotocinclus haroldoi (assembly GCA_034779995.1). NCBI lineage: Eukaryota > Metazoa > Chordata > Actinopteri > Siluriformes > Loricariidae > Parotocinclus > Parotocinclus haroldoi. The sequence goes on along the minus strand of JAUZST010034027.1, from coordinate 10,532 downwards.
CCTTCCTTCTTGATTTTGGAATTTCAAAGTTCACGAGTGGGTTAAGGGTTGTAGGTCCAGTAGAAAGTTCAGAATATTTATTATGTCTTTTGGAAAAGGTATTTTGTCTTGCTTTCTTGGTAGTAAGTTTGTCTTGTGAGGTTGTAATCTGGGTGTTTGAATAGGATGTATTTTATTGTAAGGGGAGAGCTGATGCTGTCGATTGGGTAGATGCTGCATCTCCTGTCAGTAAATGTCTGTGTTGAGTGACCTTGAGTAGACGGTCTGGTTTAGTCTAGTATAAAGTCCATGGATTGTTGAGTGTTTTTTGTTTCTTTGTTTTTTTTTACCTGTTGGTTTTCTGTATTACAGGATGCTTAGTTTCTTTCTTCTTGCCATTTAAACTTTAGAAAAGCCTTGGGTTGTATCAGAAGGAAGGATTTAGTTATCTGGCGATCTCTTGTCAAAGGTTTTTGGGAATTTTTGTATTTTGCTTGGAAACCCGCAGTGGCCAGGTATCCAGCAGGATGTTATCTGGTACATTTGAGCACATCGTTTACCATCTTTCCCCTGAGAGACAAAGAAAGCTCTGGTGCGAGCACAGAAGTCTGAAAGGACCAAATGGTCACAGACGTTCTGTGACACATCACACAGACCAGGTCAAGCTGTTATAAATGCCTTGTTTAGTTTTTGTATTAGCGTCTACATATACTATGTTATTTTCACATAATTGAACTCTAATCTGTGAAGTTGCAAACCCAACCTTGACAGATACTGTATTTACACTAATATTTAAATAGTACTAGATCTTTATGGAAGCTTTTTCTTTTCAAATTGGGGAAATGCCTGTCCGTTCTGAAGATTGATCCCTTCTACACAGAAATAAAAAAATTGCCTAGGCGCCTATGTCACATTTCTCTCTCTTTTACATTCATCTTTCCCTTACTTCATCTGAAGTGTCTCTTATGGTTTTGGAGGAAGAACACTCATGCTGCATGACAGTATGGTACAAAGGTTTATTACTGCCAGTGAACCAAGAGCATTTGAACTTTAACACTTTTGTCTTGGCTTATTCCCTTTAACGACAGAAAGAAAGCAGTGGGTGGAAAGTCAGAACGCCAATCCATACAAGGTGCATACAATCCAAAAACATTCTGAAATATTAAACGGCACAATGAATGTCTGACCTGCAATAGACTAAAACCGTACGCAAAGAGCTGTCAGCGCCACAGCAGACTTGCTGACTGATCACCGACCTGTTTAACTGATATTTTTTGCTCAACCTTGCGAAACATTGATTCCGTCCTGCTAGCTAGCTCCTGTGCTGCAGGCAGAAAGGGGGCGGAGTCGTCCCTGAACGTCTCTGCCCTACTCTCGCATGTTTATTAATGCAGCTTCTATAGGAAGTTGCAGGTCTTGAGCACAAGGCAGTGTGGGTGGGTTGAGTGGAGTGTAATCAGTTAAGCTGTAGGCAACCAAAATCCATTTTCTCAACAGTGGCCTGTATGTCTTTCAATTATTCGTGCTGTTTAAACAATTACACATGAACACATTCCTGATACGCACTCTGAATTATTCATTAGTCTAGTGGCAAAGGAACCCAGACTCTGCGAACACTAAACTTCACACCCACGACAGTTAAAGAGAGAAAGCGAAGGTGGATGGGACACTACTGATGCATGCTGGTAGATGTAAAGATCGCATTTCACCAGGTCTTCATTATTCATAGGTTTTTGTGAGTGGGGGATGATTTATACGGCTGCACAATTACCCATACGTTAAATCACAATATTCAATTATAGGGATGCACCAATCGCAATTTTCTATTTTTTATGAAAGCTCTGAGTATCATATGTTATCTGATACCAATCTTAACAGTGGCATTCCTACGGTAACTGAACTGACTTCTTGCAAACTGTCTGTTTCAGTTAATGCGAAACATCACAGGTTTGATAATAGCAGGTGCTAGAATCTTTTTTTTTTTTTACATTTTAACTCTGCTTATGCTGGTAAGTATCCACACTGATACATTGCTTTTACATCCCCTGTTAGAAATATAATTTGCTTCTTTCAAGGTTGCCAAAAGGAATATGTGAATGGTGATAATTGTTTTTTTGCTCTTGATCACAATTTTCATCGTTTGACTGTCTGAGTCACCTGTACTTGCATCCTGTGTTCAAAATGGTCTCGGTCTCAGAATCACTACTCCCTTTATTCTACATATCATACACAGCACTATTTGGTCATGCTCGTTTTCCAGGTTTGTTCATTACAAACACACAAACTCACACAGGTCTTGTGTATGCACTGCTGACATGTGCCCTAAATCTCAGATAACTGCTTGCATGCAGCGTTTCTAAAAATATTGCCTAATATAACGAATACTTTGCAAATGAAACGTTTTAGTAATTACAGTTCTGTTTTTACATTTTTTGAATTATTGACACGTATTCTAAGTAGGCTTAAATAACAACAAAACAAAACAAAACACAAAGGGCTAATGCGCTAGGCTAATAGCCAACACAGAGGGCGAGCATGCTAGGCTAAGAGCGAACACAGATGGCTTCTGGCTAGGCTAACAGCAAACACAGAGGGCTTACAGGCTAGGTTAACAACAAGCACATGGGGCTTGCAAGCTAGGCTAACAGCAAACACAGAGGGCTTATGGGCTAGGCTAACAGCAAACACAGTGGGCTTGCGGGCGAGGCCAACGGCAAACACAGAGGGTTTACGAACTAGGCTAACAGCAAACACAGAGGACTTACAGGCTAGTCCACTGTAAGGAAAAACACACTCACTCACGCCTAACCCTGCCTGCAGGGACGTGGGAAGAACATTGGAAATGCACAGAACAGAAAACAGAGCTCTGTTTGTTGGAGCTGTGTGGATCCACTACCGGTCTCATCAACACGGTGCTCTTGAAAAAGATGGCTAACTAAGCAAACTTAGCTAAATGATTAAAAAATTATTTTAGCTGTGGAAATAAAAACAAGTAAGAAAACAAAATAAGGAAAGCGTTTGAATGTGCTCGGAGCGGAGGATCCCCGCCATCCCACCATCACCGTATCACACCGGAATGCGGTGTCTTATCTTAAATCTACCTTTGACTTATTTTACATTTTAATTAAGTACAATTATATAATTATTACAGTTAACATCCATGCCGCCCATGGAGGACGGGTCCCTTTTCTGAGTCTTGGTTCTCTCAAGGTTTCTTCCTCCTAAATAAGGGAGTTTTTCCTTGCCACTGTTGCCATAGGCTTGCTCAGACTGTTGTAAAGCTGTTTTGAGACAATGCTCCATTGTAAGAAGCGCTGTTTAAATCCATTTTGATTGATTGATTGACTGATAAATTTGGTATCACAGGACACCATAGTGAACCCCTATGCCTTCATACCCAACTGGATTTTATATTGTATCCAGGCTAGAGGCGCCCCAACAATTACGTTTTTATTTATCTGTGTTCTATCTAAGTATTTATTTATATATTACTATATATTTGTCATCTTAGAATGTATCTACTGGCAGAACATACTAAAATAGCCCCTAATTTTTTGTGAGCAGTGTACTTATAGACTTACCTCAGTTGTTCAAGTCAGTACAAATCTTGTGTGTTTATGGTGCAATTTTAGCTTATCCATGACAAAAGAGTACAGCCACCTAGCTCTAACCTCAGCGCCGATACACACAGCATAAAGTTCAAATTCATGTTATCTTATATTGTGTTTTTCTAAAACTTTTGAAGTAGCAGCAATCGTTGATTTCCTAACGTAAAAGAAAGTGTGTAGTCTGTACGGAAAAACTTCAGTCATCCTGACCGGACAGTAACACAGTTCATCTTTTATGGATTCTGTTCCATTCTATTTGATATAGAATGGCGTAGGAGCAGCACAGTGGTTTACAGCGCTGTCCTCTCATAGCTCCAGAGACCCATCCTGGAGTTTGCATGTTCTCCCTGCATCTGGATAGACAGACAGCTGATATCTCTAAAGTGTCCTAGTGTGTGTGTGTGTGTGTGTGTGTCCTGTCATGGACCGGTCTGGGGTTGGTTCCTGTTGTCCTGTTGTACTTTATCTTTTGATCTTTTCCTGGCAGGGGTCACTGTTGGAGCAATGCTTCAATAATCGGGCCTGCGTTAACAGCCATAAAATTATGATCAAATCTCAAAACCGAACAATATTTACGTTTACTAGTGAGTTTAATGGAAACGATTAATTTGCAAATGATAAATCTATGCGAACACTGCGCTAAAACATCCAGTAAAGTTTCCAATAAGGGACGTATAAATTACACAAAACACCATGCGTATATTTATTTCGATTATATTTATTTTTAATTTTTTTATTATTTATTTATTGGGTCAGGTTCCTGATTTAGTTATGGATCGGTGTGATATTAGATCAGTGACCTAGTGACTTCTGGTTTTGTTCCGGTGGAATTTCTCCAGGACAAAGGAATGCACATTTATGTTTTTGATAATTGTACGCTTTGTTTCGAGTTGTTAGGTGCTGGCCTACTGCACCGTAGCTCGTGAATACAGTGTGCGTGCAAGAGCATTGTGCGTGGGTGGTTTGTGTAGCGGGGCAGATCATAACGTGCTCATTCATCCACTCGGAGCCGAATTCTTTTACTTTGCGCAGATGAAATATAATTAATCTGTCATTAACTCAAATGCGAGGGAAGACTGAAAGCACCAGAACGACTTAGCAGGCTTAGAGTGATATTACAGTATCATTTCGTCTAAAATGGAACCTATATATATATTAAACTCACTTCAGCGCTGGAAAGTTTGCTGTGTACATTTACAAAACTAAAGAAAAATACGATTTTATAATAAATAAGAAGTTTACAAATAGGAAAACTAAAGAAAAATACGATTTTATAATAAATAAGAAGTTGATAAATAAGAAAACTAAAGAAAAATACGACCAAAATTAGGCTTAGGCTTCATAATGAAACTTTATGTGCATGAACGTATTTTAAAATGATGTATTAATATCTGTCACAAAGAGGTAAAACTGCATTATTTGTTGTTTATGGGTATTTGTTGTTTATAAATATGCAGATAAGAGTGTTTAATGATTATCTGACCAACGTCCTTTCATTTTAAATCAAAGTACACTGCTCCAAAATTATGGCATATTTCATTATTTTATTTGAAATATAGCCTCGTTATTGCGGGCAGTATATAATAAATAATAATAGGAAATAAATTCCGTCTTATAACCTTAGAAACTTGTCCCATACTTGGGACTGTGGTGGCCTAGTGGTTAAGGTACTGGACTATGGACCAGAAGGTCCAGGTTTCACATCCCTCTGCCACAGTTGGGTCCCTGAGCAAGGCCCTTAACCCACAAATGTTTGGATTGTACGACTGTATTAAATGGCTGTGGATAAGGGCGTCTGCTAAATTCTGTAAATGGACGCCAAATGCTATTGACACAACCTAGAGGAGACAAAATGTATTTGAAACTGTTCAGTCTGTCACTAGGCTTGTACAAATAATGCTGGTTTTGTTTTGATATGTATGTCTGTTTCATTGTTAGATTGAGAGAAATCTGGGTCGAAATAAAAATGATGTGTGTACAATCCTTACGGTCCTGAAAGGGTTAAGAACAGGATACCCATTATTATTGTTGTTCTAACTCGGTTGATATGTTTAGAGACTTTCTTATCTAATTTTTTTCGACCAAGCTGTTAATGTTGTTTGTAAGTTCAGTATATTCAGCTGTCCTATTGTGAGTAGTACTCTTTTGTTTGACCCCCCCCCCATCCCCCCCACCACTGCCTGTATATTCTCTCTAATCTACAACTATATAAACTGGTTCACATTCACTTTGAGTCTCTGGTTCACCTGGCTGATCTTCCTTGTTGTTCCTAATCCTGTCTGTCAAAGCATTTTTTGCACCTTTTTGCATCCTTTGCACAGTTATACACCGCTCACAAAACGTACGGGGACATTTCAAAATGAAGTTTGAAAAAGAAACATTTTGCTGAGCAGTAGATTTAAATTCCAGTAGCCTTAAAACAGTTCTGTGAGTCTCTTTACCTCTATTGTCTGGCCTTAAGCCTAATTTGGTCTTTTTGCTCTATCTATGTTTACTTGCTTACATTTTCTGACACAAGCAACTGAGGTGTAACGCTGGACTCGCCAAGGTTAGCAGGCCGCCGTTTTATCCTTGCGCCATTTACACAGCGCCTAACGGTGCGCATGTCAACACAAGCGCCGTGTCTTAATCCTACAGATGCCGTGTTCAGCAGCTGTTTCCTTGAACAATTAATGCGATGTAAAGCTCCAGAGCTGTGAAGAAAAAGAGCTGATTCATGTGCACTCCGGCAGATAACAGGAAATCCAGACGGATCCAGAGAGAGCAGACGCAGCACTTGCATCAGTCACAAGTCTGTCATTACAGGTTTAAATCAATGACTTCAAAAGTGCGTGCACACACACTGGCTTTTCTTTCCTCCTGTCAATCCTGGAGGCTCAGGGCACTTTAATGTTAGGATAGAGGTGTGCTCTCTCTCCCTCTCGCTCTCTCTCACTGACTCTCTGAAGGAAAGAATCCAGCGCACGCGCACACACACACACACACAAACATCTGGATTTAGGTGTGTTTGGATGAACTGGCAGATAGATGGCTGTACGGCTAAATTCTTTTGTTGGCACTAAAACTGTTCTCTGGAAATTCTTCAGTCTGTGCAAGTCCAAACCAGAACGTCCCAAACCTAGATCCGTGTGAGCATAGAAAACATCTAGATGAATAGTTCAGTGTAAAATGAAATCGTCACCATTTCCTATGAAGCCCCTCTAAGTGGGAAACGGAAGCTCTTCTCATTTGGAATCCTCCCGTCATTTGTTACTGTGTGTTTGTGCTTTCTGAATCCAGTACACCCCTGAGACCGAGACCAGACCGAGACCAGACTAGCACTGACACTTGGCCCCTTGGTCTTATGGTCAGTTCTCTGTAATCAAAACTCTAAATCACAGATCCACCAGTGCAGTGTTTTACAGAGTGAATGGATAATGAATCATAGCAGTTGAAAGTCGAGGGTTTGCCCTAGAGGCCGACAGCAGCAGCTCAGCAAAACTGAAAAGTTAAAATCACAACTTTCTGCTGAAAGGCCAGAGCAGCCTATTCGTGTTACTAACACACAAACGCACAGTGTTAAGGGCGTTCATCAAATGCGACACAAAAAGTGATGCAAGAGTGCGAAACATTCAGACACGGGGCAAGTTTCGCCACCAGGTTCAAATGATGAATGATGATGAATGATGATGAATGATGAACCTGCAGCTCTCAGGAAAACGCAAATGTAGATATTAGGTAAATGGGCAAAAAAATAAAAAATAAAAAATCAGCATGGTGAGTCTCATGCAGGAGCTGAAACTTATTTTGATTTATATCCAAAAACATTGTTTATCCAACTTCTACTAAAAATAATGCATTATTATATTTCTGTTAATGTTACTGTTATTTTTATTACCACTATCCTGAACGTGAACGTTTTATGAGCAGGTAAAATGGTTTCGTGGTGCAGAGTGACCAACAACAGAGGGTAAAGGAACGTGGAGACAAAACCACCATGATTTTTATCAGTCTTGTACCAAGTGTGAAAAGAGAAAAAATACTGGAGCTGCTTCATGAGGATCAGGGTGATGACGATTGGTCAGTGAGTTTGTCGTCACCGGCAACTAAGGAGAACAAAATGACGGTGCATTTACTACAAAACAAAATAAATTGCATTTGTTGTGGGAGATGAACAAACTCAAATTAACTTCCTGTCGTTCGAATGAAAGCAGTGAAGAAAAAACGCATTCGGTTTCTAAGGAGACTAAAGAAGGAGGAATGTCTTGTCTAATTGCTCATCTCTGTGGTCACATGGTATCAGATAATGAACTCTGTGCTCCTAACCCAGCAATAACTACATTTTCTCTTTTCTCTCAGAGCTGATGTTCCCGTACCAGTTCCAGCACCGCACACCTAGATGTTCCTCCACCTCAGCATCACCTATACTGGTCTCCATCAACAGAAACCAGTCCCACCAGAGTGCAGTGCCTCCAAGGACCTCCCACTGAGGACTTATTTTATAATCTGTTTTGTTTTATCATTTAGTTTTATTTATTTTATTACTAATTTAAAATGTATTACTAATTTATTATTGATTTAAATTTAAATTATTTACCTAATTTTGCTATAATTTAATATACTTTTAAGTATTTATTTAATTAACATTTAGGCCACTCATGGAGGTCAAGTCCATTTTTGAGTCTTGGTTCCTCCCGAGGTTTCTTCCTTCTACTTTCAGGGAGTTTTTCCTTGCCACTGTCGCCCTAGGCTTGGCTCAATTTGGGATTGGCCTTTTAAGATCATATAAGATTATAAAGTTGCTTTGAGACAATGCTCCGTTGTAAAAAGTGCTATAGAAATCAATTTGAATTGAATTGGCACCAAAAAAAACAAACCCCTTTTACATTCCTGGAAAGTACAAGTCCCGCAAACGAAACAAAAACGTTTGTGTTTTCCATCACCAGCTCTTTTACTTTCGTCAAACGCTGCTCCAGCTTTGGCTGACAAAAAAAAACAACAGTTCCCACATGATCTCTAAACGTTTACATTAAAGAAGTGCATTTGTTGATGCCTTAAATGAAAAAAAATGCTTTACAACTGAACAAAAGTTGTTCTACAAAGTTTCCAACAGTTTCCTGATTCATAACATTTGAACACAAACAGAATTAAGAAGGCCATCATAAGAGCGCTCCAGTGGTTTTATACAGTATATATATATATGATATGTATATATACTACTATTATATTTATATTTTTAAAAAGCAATGAATTAACATAAATAAGGAATGGCATTTTAAAAAGAGCGCTGGCAACAGTGAAAAATAATATTAATAAAAGGTTTCTTAAGTTACTAAACTCAAATATACACAGCTATAACTTTTCTATTTACATATGTACACTTTTCTTACACAATAGTTTCTCTAAACACGTCCAAAAAAAAAAAAACTGTCAGAAAAGTGTGAAGAAACATGTAAAAGGTTCAACCGCCAACACTTTGAAGATATATTGTTTTGGTTTTTTTTTGTTTTGTTTGTTTGTTTTTTAAAAGAAATAATTAACACGAAAACATTAAATGAATATGAATCGTTATGCATCTGATCATCACTGTGATCCGGATTTTCCATCGCATAAGACACAACCCACACAGGCCACTTTATTAGGTACACCTCCTTGTTTCTAACTTTATTTTGTGCATTTTATCACCTCCCCCTTCAATAAAGAAACACTTTGTAGTTCTACAGTAACAGACTGTAGTCCACAGTACTTTGTCCCCTTTACCCTGCTCTCTAATGGTCAGGTCCTCCACAGGACCAGCACTGATCAGGTACTATTTGGGAGGTGGATCTATCTCACAACTCCGCTGACTTGGTGGTTGTGTGTTAGTGTGCTGATATGATGGGATCAGACATAGCAGTGCTGCTGGAGTTTTAAACACTTCAGAGTCACAAGTGGACAGGAAATAGTCCCCCAGCAACACAAACTGTGCTGTCTCACACACACTAACACACCACCACAACATCAGCGTCAGTGCAGGACTAAGAATGATACACCACCCAAACAGTACCCCATCTGTGGGGTTCCTGACCATTCGAGACCATCAGGAACTGACTGAGGATGTGGAGAAACAGATGAACTACAGAATGTAATGGCAGAACTGTAACAGGCTTCTGTATGGTAAAGTGGAACTGATCAGAATCACAGTCTACATGTCTTTTGATCTATTATTGAGTTCAGTAAGCAAACGTTCTGAAGCAACAGTTCGATTTGTGGTTCTTCTAGAGATAACGGGCTGATTTATGACCCACCTTACACTTTATTACTTCCTACATGTTTGGTTTGGTGCTGAGAAATCGTGCAGCTCTTAATCTGTGATGCTGCAGTGATTCGTCCGGGTCGAGTTTCCCAGGCTTGTCTGGTTTTCTCTCATTCCTAAACGTAGATGTGAACTTTTATTATATAAACAGGTGCATTCCATTATAGACTAAAGGCAAATTAGAACAGCACATAATCACCTGGAGGTTTATTTTAGGCTGGATGCCTAATTACACATTTTTCCTTATTTTCCTAGTGCTCTTTACTATTCACACTGCTCACTATATATTCTCTTTTATTTATGTAAGCAGTATGTCTATATATATATATATCTGCATACACACACACACACAGGTGTACATACATACAAACACACACACACACCCCAACACACACACACAGGTGTACATGCATACAAACACACACACACACACACACACAGGTGTACATACATACAAACACACACACACACCCCAACACACACACACACACACACACACAGGTGTACATACATACAAACACACACACACGTGTACATACATACAAACACACACACACACCCCAACACACACACACACAGGTGTACATACATACAAACACACACACACACCCCAACACACACACACACACACACAGGTGTACATACATACAAACACACACACACACCCCAAC
>JAUZST010034016.1:0-28418 GCA_034779995.1 Parotocinclus haroldoi | reverse complement strand
AATATATGAGAAATGAATTTGAAATAGTAGACAACAAAAACATAAAGAAATAGGGTATGGCTAAAATGGGTCTCCATGTTCCCAAATCATAGAAACCATTAAAATAAAATGTTGTAAATGAAACATTCTGTGCAGGAACCAACATGGTCTTACAAATGCAAATCTTCTCCAAAATATCTGAAATCATGTACAGTTTAGTTTAGGGCTCTCACATTTTACATATCAGATTTTAGGAATGTCTTACAACCTTTGGACCAAAGTAATCGTTCCCAAAAATATACATGTCACAATAAATTAAGGTTAAATAGATATTATGTTATGTCAATTTATTTTATACTTACACTGCTATACCTATTGTCAGTTATATTCAACTTGTGTGCTACTCAGAATAAAGAGAAAACCTATGGAATTATACCCCACAAAAATAATTTAAAGAACAACATATATTATATAAAGTGTACAATATTACAGTAGTAAAACACAAACACAAGCCGACATGGCATAAGTCCTTTCTGAAACAGGTGAAAAAAAATCCTATATGTGCCTTATATTAAAGTAACATTTTGTTTGGGTTCCTGTTGCTTCATAAAAAGCTAGATATGTGTCCCTGTACTTATATAGACCTTGTTTTGTTCCCATGTGGTTATGTTCTGTTTCAACACACAACCATTATAGTATGTCACCATCACAGAAGTAATATATCCAGCTCTATATTTATTTCACTTTAATGCATTTATCTGAGTAATGTGATATCATGGGCAAACTCTCCACATTGTCAATACAATTGGATTATTTAAGTCCATGATAAAATGAAAAATAAAAATAATCTAGTGATGATTCAGTGAAAAAGATAAATTAAACCTTTTTGACTATTCCACTATTGCAATGAGGAGATAAACTGCATTTTTTAACCACGTCACATCAAATGCTAATTTTGGTGATGCCACTCATATACCTGCCTCCACTTCCACTTATTCTTGGGTTATATTAAGGTGGGCATTTGTGATTTGTTTGAAGAAGTGCAAATGTTTTTGAATTAATTTACCAAAGTATGTTTGTGGCTTGTTTTAATGATGAGTTGGATGCTGCCAGTACAGAGTTTATTGTGGCCCATCATAATTCCTGTGTAGGCAACACCACTGGTTTAACACCAATAACACTATTTACAATGGCAAAGAAACAGGAATAAATATATACTTAATGCAACACAATCAATGCATAGCAAAGCTGACCCTGCATGTAAATAGAAAAAGACACAGACTCAAGGTTTGCATGGTGAATACTAATATGCTCTTTATAAATAAACAATTGCATCCATCAGACAGATTCTTGCTTCTGTAGAATGTCACAAAAGCAACTACAAGTTTTTAGAATAACAAGCCCTCTGAAAGTTTAGCATGTACCAAACAAACATATGACAAAATACAAAATACGACTGAATTATATTACTTATAAATGCAAACGCTTCATAAATTTCAGAAACTGTTCTCTGATTTCCTTTGTTCTTACCCCATAAATAATAGGGTTTAAACAGCTTGGAAAAAGCAAGTACATTGTACTCAAAAAGACACGACTCGATGGAGAAAAGTTATTCCTTATTCTATATGCTAGAAAAGCAATTAATCCAAAAGTCAGACTTAATGTCATGACAATGATATGGGTAATACAGGTGTTAAAGGCCTTTAAATTAGCCTTACCAGATTTCAGGACAGATATGAGTATTACCATGTAGGAACCTGTAATAAAAATGAAATCAGCAGTTGATGTAAGAAAAACAGTTGAAAGCCCTAGTATATTGTTAAATGAAGTATCTCCACATGCCAGCTGAACCAGTGCCATGTGTTCACAAAAACAGTGATTGATTTGATTCGTTTCACAAAATGATAATTTCCCAGCCAAAGACACAATCATACATATTAGGATTATATTTCGAATTACTGGATAGATAACAAACTTTAGAAAGTTGGGCATTCCCATGTGTTTATGATAATAAAGAGGTCTGCGTATAGCAAAGAATCGATCCAGAGCCATCCAGAGCAGTGTAGTTGACTGAAATGTACCAATCCAATGAATGAAAAACATTTGGATCAAACAGCCTGAAAGGGAAATTCCATTCCAGTTAAATATCAAGCCAATCAGCATGTTTGGTACAAAAAATATAGGCAAAGACAGGTCCACGACGGCCATAAGAGCAATTAGAACAAACATTGGAGAGTGCAGAGCCCGTTGAGATTTAATTAAATATATGAGAAATGAATTTGAAATAGTAGACAACAAAAACATAAAGAAATAGGGTATGGCTAAAATGGGTCTCCATTTTCCCAAATCACTGAAACCATTCAGGTAAAACATTGTAAATGAAACATTCTGTGCAGGAACCAACATGGTCTTACAAAAGTAAAACACACCTAAAGTCATGTACAAGTTAGTTTAAGGTTCTCTCATTACATAAATTTTACACATCAAATTGTGCAGCACATTGCTGCTATCAAACGTGTCCCCGCAGAAAACCTGTTTTACGGTATATTAAGAAACATTAAATAACTTTTCTTTTTCTTATAGTTGTTTTGTACACTGTTATATTCAAAGCACAATCAAATTATTAATTAGTTGTATATATACAATTATATGTCCCTTATATTACATACAAAAATTGTATATTTTGTATATGTATAAAATACAAGAATTTAAAAGTAGTGTAGTTTTCTGATACAGGTGAATAAATATCCCTTGTATCACAGCTTCACTATATGTGTCCTGTTTGGGTTACTGGTAATAAAATCTCAAATCTAAGCGTTCTTTTTACCTATATAGGCCTTGATTTGTTCCCATGTGGTTATGTCATTTCTAGAAACATGCCACACCATATGTGACCAACAGATGGACCAGCACAAAAGATAATCAAAACAACTGATGTCATATGAGTGTTCATAGAGCAGTATGTATGAGGTTTTTTTGTGCTATGCAAAATTGTGGAATAATCAAAAAAAGGAAAAGGAATCTCATAATCAGTTCTTTTCAAAATATATTAAAGGTTCATTCTCCTAAAAAGTACAAAATGAAAAATGAAGTCATGATGGTGATGATTTGCATAAGATCCTGGTCAAATATTCACAACCAGCCAATAACCCTCCAAAAAGAACTTAAATACTCAGTAATGTGGTCACAATACATGTTCCAATATGTAATGGTCCATTTTTCATACTCGCCCAGTATTTTCTGATTTGTGGGTGTAGTTAATTTTCTCATTCACATATATACAGTCTGTCTTTATTTATTTATTTATTTATTTATTTTTAAACAAGACTTTAACTTTAACTTTATTTTTTTTTAAAATCTCTTTATTTACAATATTTCTTCAAACATTGTCACACCCACGCTTTGCTCAGCGGACCATACCTGCACACGCACAGGAGCACCGTCACCCCTTACAACCTGGTGTGTATAAAAGAGGGAGATGAATGGAAAAGGGCCTTTAGCACTAGCACGGGGCACCATGAGTACCGCGTGATGCCGTTTGGCCTGGCCAACGCCCTGGCGGTCTTCCAGGCTTTTATGAATGACATGCTCCAGGATATGCTGGGGCATTTCGTCACAGTCTATCTGGATGACATCTTGGTGTATTCGCCATACCTTTCCTCACACATCACCCAGGTCCGACAGGTGCTCCAGAGGTTACAGGACAACCATCTCAGGGTTAAGGTCGAGAAATGCTCTTTTCACACCCAATCTGTGACCTACTTGGGCTATGTCATTTTCCCCCTAGGGTTGGCGATGGACGATATCAAGGTGTCCACCATCCTCTCCTGGCCTCGCTCCTGGACGATCAAGGACCTACAGTGCTTTCTGGGATTCGCAAACTTCTATAGGAGGTTTATCCGGAACTTTAGTCGGATTGTGGCCCCTCTCACAGCACTCCTTCGGGACACGCCCCGTTCCCTCCTCTGGTCAGTTCAAGCTGAGGAATCCCTCTGAAACCTAAAAATGGCTTTTACCCAGGACCCGGAGCTGGGTCACCCTGACCCCAGCCGCCCCTTTGTGCTCGAGGTCGATGCTTCCTCTATCGGAGTCAGGGCCGTCCTATCCCAATGCCTCAGTGAACCCGAGCTAAGCTACACCCGGTGGCCTTTTTTTCACACAAGCTGATGTCCGCAGAGCACAACTATGAGAGCTATGGGAGAGCGGGAACTGCTCGCAGGAAAGCTGGCTTTTGAAGAATGGAGACATTGGCTGGAGGGAGGGCCGACTTGTTTTCCGTCCCTCGGTTTTCATCTTCGCCTCACCCTTTTTTCATCCCGTTTGTATTTCGACCCTGGACTGTTTTGGTTTCTGATTTATGCCTGCCGATTCTGCATTAAAGCCTGTCTATGGAACCCTGCAAGTGCCGCCGCCATTTTTTCTACGCCACCATGATAAACACATGAATGACACACTAAAGTTAGTGTTAGCACTAAATTTATGCAGTGGTTTGAATACATTGTTCAGACAACTTCTTATTTGCAACTTGAAAACTGCCCTTGATGCTGTAAAAAGAGAAAGCGACCCCATAGACATTATATTGTAGCGATGGTCGAACCCGAAGTGGGTCGTTCTGGTCCCGCAAACAGCTGCTTGACTCGCTGATCCGTTATTTTGGGTATGTGTTGTTCCGTGTTCTGTTTGATGTGATCGCGGGTTGGCTGTGGGAGTGACTGAACGTAATGCGGTATGCTTGGGGGTGTGAACCTGCGTATTTGTGACTTTGTGGGGTTATATTAAGCAATCCGGAATGTTGTCCTGTGAACATTGTTGTCTTTCGTGGAATGAATGAGCGCATCCTACCATCTGTGTGGAAGTTGTCTGTGTGTTGGGTGACTGCTGCTTTCCATGTTACAGCATTCGTGGTACGGTTGAAGAGTTCTTGTTAGAACTGGTATTTGTGCTGTACCAAGACGTACAATAAAGAGCTATGTCCCAAGCTGGTCTGCGCCTGCCTCGACCTTCCAGCCCGACGCTACAATATATATATATGTGTGTGTGTGTGTGTGTGTGGTTTTGTGTGTGTGTGTGTGTGTGTGTGTGTGTGTGTGTGTGTGTGTGTGTGAGTGAGAGAGTGAGAAATGCAACCTCAGAAGTGAAAAGGCAACAGTAGTTGATCAAACTCAACTGGATAGACTAGACTTAAAGCAAGATTAGAGAAAGCCTAGAAAGATGAGAAAGCCTGGGGGAGCTATGAATCTGTGTCAGTGAACAACCATCCAAGAGGTTTTGTTAGATTTCGCTTAGTTTGCATAACCTGAGTTTGAGTTGAAGTTGCAGTATGATGGAGTAGTTTTTATCCTACAGCAGTAAGCATGCACAAGCTATACCTCGATTTTCATGAGTTTGAGGATCTCTTTCTTGGCTTCCTCAAACAGGGAAGCACTGGATCGCCCAGGCATGGGACCATCCAAAGTCTCTATGCCAACTTCCTCTTCAGGGTACAGGTACACACCCGATGGCACTTCATCTACTGTTACCCTTCTTTCTCGTTGGTCCTGACACACAGTTACACATATTATAAGACCTCTTAAGTGTTGTACATGTTGTTCATACAAAGTCCACTCCACATGTATTGGTACCCAAGCAAAGGTTCCCAAAAAGGGTTATAAGAAATTTACCTTTAGGTGTTGCTTAATTGGACACTGCAAAAATGATAAAATATTAATCCAAGTAATCTGTTGATATAAAATGCCATCTAACCACAAACTTGTGCAGTTTAAACATTCTTGGGTTGTGGTTAGAGGGTTTTATCAAAATTTGCTCACAGCTGGACAACGATCCAAAAGATGTGTTTAAAAAGGATCTACACAAAAAAGAAATTTACTGAATAGAAGTAAAGTTTCTGCCATGACCATCTCATTCCCTTGTTTTGAACCCCATTGAAAAGCTGTGTGATGAAATAAAGTAGATACAGTGGAGAGTACATAAGAGAGGACCTAGGGTGCTGTAAAGAAAAATGATCTCAGATTTCCTGCTCTGTATTCTCCAACCTTAGATGTTATACTAAGAATATATACTATACTATACTAGAATTCTAAGTGTTGTTTACTTTAATTGGCAAAGGGTAATTGTGTATAGTATGAAATGCAGATATGCCAATAATTATGGCATATGTGGGTTTGTTCAAAACAATTGTCTTGGTGAGGAATTTTTGGTCAGTCTAAACTGATTTCAATTAAATGTTGGATTTGTATATTTTTAGGGTGAGATTAAGGTTATTCATCAAAAATGTACATTTCTTATAACCATTTTTACATTGCCAAGGTGTCAATACATTTGGAGAGTACTGTACATTGTGTACATTGAGCACATTGTGTTTTATCCCAGGAGTCACCTAGCTATCTGTGTTTAAAGAACGTGTTTAAATTTCATGTATGCTGCTGAGGGGCTGACCCGTGTAAACACTGTTGGTGCAGCTGTACCATCTTCGGCGGAGACAGAAATGCGTCCCC
The DNA here is from genome assembly GCA_034779995.1 of Parotocinclus haroldoi. Taxonomy (NCBI): domain Eukaryota; kingdom Metazoa; phylum Chordata; class Actinopteri; order Siluriformes; family Loricariidae; genus Parotocinclus; species Parotocinclus haroldoi. The sequence goes on along the minus strand of JAUZST010034016.1, from coordinate 21,945 downwards.
GCTCATATGCCATATCAAAGTCTGAACGTAGGCTCTTTTGCATGCCTGGAAAACACACACACACACACACACACACACACACACACACACACACACACACACGAGATTTGCAAACCAAAGATAAGATTTCCCATACTTCTCTACTGAATGAAAAAACACATGTATAAACGATCCTAACTTTCAAAAAGTGTGTTACTGGAGTCTAATGAATCAGACTTGTTTGTCCAGCAAATCCCACACATGCTAGATCAACAGATGATCAAGAGAATTTGGGGGCAGAGAGAATGAGTTAACATCTTAAACTCTTTTATATTTCATAAACCAATTGCAGTGTGGCAGGGAGCATTATCCTGCACAAAAAGGCCACTGCCAGTAGGGAGTGGCTTTGCCAGGAAGGGGTGTACTTGGCCTGAAACAATGTTTTGATAAGTGGTCTGTTTCAAAGTAACATCCACATGAATTCTAGTAAAACATTACTTAAACCAACAATGTTTTTTTCTTCAGAGGTCTGCATGTGTGCGCACAACAATTTAGCATTGTGCCACGGTTCAAAAGACAGGGAATTTCTGGTTAATAGGAAGACATTTTATATTTACACAGTAATTTAGTAACTTCAGCAATGTGACTATATGTAAACTGGCTCTATATGATTCAGTCAATTAATTCATTTCTTTTTAAGAATACAATGTGCGATTCTGTAACTTTGCTTCACAAGTACTAGCATATACAGTTTGGAAGACAGTTCATCTGTCCAATAAGAAAAAAAACTCACTTGCTCGCTCCATGGCAGGAGAATGGCATAGCATACAATAGTTGGTTACCCCTAGTAGTGATACGAGGTACACTAACAGCTCAGTGATATGTCTAGGACATCCTGTTGCCATGTTACCCCTCATGGCAGAACTTCCAGCGGGCATTTTTCGACAGAATAATTGCACAGCTAGGGTTTCGGAGGAATGTCTCAGCCAGAGTGCAACACTTCCTTGGCCTGCTCGATAATCAGATTTTATGGCCAAGCATTTTTTATATCACCTGGGTCACCAGCTTTGGCTAACTTGTGTGAACTATCTATAGGCTCGGCTGTGGGCAAATGTGTTAATTTTGGGCATGACTATAAAACTACAATATCTCACCAAGAGTTAAATTACCCAACAAAATAGCCTCTGAGAGTCTTGATAATAACTTGAAATAATTTTAATGCCATATCTGCATGTGCTGTAACTGCATGCTGAATTTTGCAGCAATCTGACATTCATTTATTTTTTGTCAGGGAATGTATGTATAAGGTCAGAAAATGAACGCAAGGTCCATGTTGTAAAACACTCCAGTTTTCAGAAAGTAAACGTTTCATGTTATGAACTATGATCATAAATCTTACATAACTGATTTTGTTAGCTAGACTAGCATAGGGATACACTTACCAGAGATGTCCACAGGCATTGAGATTGTCCTGCTTAGTGTTGGAATGGTGCTGCCTTCCTTCCCATGATCCCCAACAGCTCCATTACACAGCAAAGAAAGAAAACCATGCTTTATTCAGCTTTTGAGTTATCCACAACAATAAAACCAAGAGATAGCTGTAAACGTAATAGTATTTTAGAGTACATACCCATACCTTTCCCCCTCCCCTTGGGTCAATATGATTAATTCACATGGATTCATGCATGAACAATCAGAGCGTAACAGTCATATAAGAATACTGTTACTATGGAAAAACTGGCCATAGCTGGCATTCCAAAACAGCACTGTGAGTCAAAAGCAAGCAGCCCTGTGAAATATATTGCCCAGAAGCTATGGCATGATCACATGGGTTAGCTCATTCAGTGTTAATCTGCTGCACTTAGTCATTACGAGCTGCACTTGGCTGACAATCTGTTTAAAAGGGCCAAGAGTCAGCATCAGTGCATCAGATACTTTATATGAGACGCTGTTGGTAAATTATTTGATATTGTATGTGTCTGTGAAAGGGGGAAAAAAAGCCGGTATACCCGGACTAAACCCTCATGGATACAGAGAGAATATTCAAACTGCACAAAGGCAGAGTCTGAGGCTGGTATCAAACCAAGGATCTCTGGAGCTGTGAGGTAACTGTGGTAACCGCTTACACCACTGTACCAAAACAAACTATGCAAATGTTTTATGGTGTGTACCATAGAGACTGGAGGTAAATAATATGTATATTAAAAACTGAATAGAATAACTCGTTTAAGCAACGAAATTAACATTTTGTGAACATCTTGATGGGGAAAGCCATCTCAACTTCACAGCTGTTTAAAAAAAAGCCATTTTGAGTTCCCTGTTTCTGGCAGATGCCATTATGTGTTCTTTGTTTAATATACTAGCACGCACTTGTGCTGGTCAGTGGTGCAGTAAAATAATACATGCCTAATAACCCTTGATCAAATTCCACTAACACACTGTCTCCTTACCATATATACCCCCCATTTTTATAATATATTAAACCATTTTAAGTACTGGGGTTATATATTAAGCTATTTTAACCCACTGTGAGATATTTAGCTGTTCCCTGTTCAAACAAAGACACATTTAAATTCTTATTATAACCCAAGTTTGGTCTTCATCCTAAGGTTTTGCCTCTCTTCCTGCCCAATTCACAACTAGGTTTTTTACCGGTGGCATCTCTGACAGCCGCATCCCGCTGGTCCTCTGGCACAGTGAGGCTGCTAAAGCGTTTGCTGTGGCGTACAGGGCTGGCACGGCTGGTGTGTGGGGAGAGAGGGGGCAGCCGTAATGGCTGCATCTCCTGAAAAGCATATTCCATAATAAGAAGAACCTATTATTTACTTACTCATTACTTTTGTTTACATAGCACTTTTGGACAAGTAGTCCAACACAAGCTGTATTACTAAACATACAATCAAACAAAAAATATATGTCATACATATATTGTAGTTGTCATACATAAGGTATAAAATCTAAAAATAATAGAAATAACTGATCAAATGTTTATCTCATTCAAATGCATATACTCACTGGCCACTTAATGAGGTACACTGTTTGAATATGTAAATATAAAACATCTAATCAGCCAATCACATGACACAAATGTTCCATGTCCCAAAGCTCAAGTGATCTTATACTGGTTTCTAAAACATGAATGCAAATATCCTCCACAGTTTTCAGCAGCACCTTCTTGTATCTATGTAATGAAGAATTAAGGCAATTTTGGAGGCAAAATTGGGTACAACTTGATACTAGCAAGCTGTAACTCAAGCCAAGGCTGTATATGTAAATATATGCTACACTTGCAGGTCATTTAAAATCATAATATAAAACACTGCAGAATACCTATATAGTATTTTTAATGTTTTATTTGCCGAACAGCTGATTGATTATTCATTATAATATGCCTAATTAATAAATGTCCTAATTATGACATTTATTAATTAGGCATATCATTGCCTAATTATGACATTTATTAATCCACAATATCATTGCTTTTCCCCATATATTCAAAAGCTATAAAAATGTATTTCAGATGTATCAAATTATCAAATGTTTACTGCACTTAAAATGTCAGCACAGACTGTGGAAGATTACATGAGATGAATAGGATCAGACACAGTGTATTGTTTAGCAGATGTGGCATCTACTGTATTTGCTATGTCTTTGTGTATATCTTACATGGCTGAAAAGCTCATTAGTGAGGCCTAGGTAGTTGTGTAGAGCCAGAATAGTCACTCTTTGCAGTCTCACCATGATGATCTACAAAAACAGCATCTTCATTATTATATATCATAATCTCTGTATGGTACTCATACTGTAACAGTGCAAAGCAGAAACAAACACATTCACACATACCTGCACCACACGCACTAAGCTCTCAGGATATTTCTCAAAGATGGACAGAAAGGCCTCTACAGGCAGCCGCAGGACTGTAGAAACCTCAGCAGCTCTGGCAGACACTGTCCGGTATGGTTTTTGGTGACCCTACAGACACGCACTATAGTTTAAGTATGACATTTATCATTCTGATATGTGTTCTGAAAAATCAGGACGCACGCATACCGGATCATTTTGGATTTGTTTTGTTGGATATCCTTGCCAGCTAGCATTCATATTTATTTCCTTCCAATTTGTCCTCAGAGGACTTTCAGAATTGCGTCTGCAGACATTGACCTCTACATCTTCTAATTTGACTCTACAACATTTACCCAAATTTCATCTCTTGAATCTATTCTATTCTTCTAATAGATCTAATAGAATTCTTCTTATTCTTATATTTTTATCAGTCATTTATCAGGAAATTATCCCACTATCTGAATTTATTTGAATTCTGGAAACTGAGTTTCCAAAGTTACTTCAGTCCCTTAACCTGCTGGAGAAACCGATCACATTGTCATTGTCTTATTATTTCAACATGCACATTCCAATTTCATTTTATTTAATGCTAAATTCATGTAGCCTTGTGGGCTTTATTTAATGCGCTGAGGTACATTCAGTAAACGGACTTTGACTGTATGTTCCCTAAAGACACATATGGCACAACTGTTTATGTGATATTAGTTTAATATGTTTAAATAGTCTGACTGAAATCAGATTAAAGTTTCTGAGTAATTTCAGATAAGAGTTTAATAAGAGATTTCACAAAGTTTTTACATCTTTAAATAGTTGGATGTGGAGGCAGCATTGGTACATAAAGTGGGTGCCACTTACTGTGATGACATCAAGAATGCTCAGTAGGCTATGAACTGAATCACCTGGGTATACCTCCTTCACCACACCGTCCTTTCCATCCTTCAGAGAGAGTCAGAGACAAAGAGAGAACTCTAAATCTGTCTAAATCCAGAAAGTAACACTGAGTAACACATTAGCACTACACCGTGACACCTCACATATCCAGTGGCCCGGGTTCAAGTTGCAGCCCAGTAATTGTTTATGTGATGTTTGCATGTTCTCCCTATCAGTTGGTCCCTCTAAATGTGATCTAGTGTGAGTGAGTGAGCGTGTGTGTGGATATGTGTGTTATGATGGACTGGTTTCTGACATTGTGCTGCCAATTAGGCACTAGGGCACCATAAGCCTGATGTGTATTACGTGAGTAGGAAAATGAAAGAATTGACAACTAGCATTAAGCAACAGCCAAGGTTTAACAGTTTGTATTTTCAGGATTTTCATCAGCCTTGACTAACTGAGTAGTCAAAAGAATATTATGTACATTTAAAGAGTGGCACAAGTATTAACACAAATATTCATTGGTTAACTATAAAATGGTCATTTTTAACAGAGTAGCAGAGATGGCACAGTATTTACTGTCCCGGGCTATTGATGTGAAAATTGAAAGTCATGCAGCATGTACATCATGTGATCTGACACATTACATTGGCTGATTATTACATATTGTAATATGAAATGTTTTACGTAATGGTTGTTTATTGAATTCAAATGTACAAAGATGCATAAAACAATTTGAAACAATCTGACAGTGACAGAATTCGGAAAATCCAACCGTGATCGATGTCAGTTTATTCTGAGAACAAAAGTCCCTTATCAAGAGTTAATTAGCTAATTAATTAGAGTCAATGCAACAGGCGACACAATTATTTTGCCACCCCTAAAAATTCTAAGGCACAAAAAGTATCTTAAGCATTTTTTTCTTTTATATTTTACTTAGTAAGTTGACCAGAGGGTCTAGGAACTTCCTGTTTCGTTGGGGTATATACACTGTGTATGATGTGATGCAGCAGTCAAATTCTTTTAGTCATTCTTCAACATGAGAAAGACTAAGTGCTGTTTTATTGGCAAAGATAGATTGTACACAGTATTAAAAGGATGGGTACCAATAGTTGAGGTAGTGCTTTTGTTAAATAAAAAAAACATTCAGTCAGTAAGGAATTAAGCTACTTCACCAAAATAGATCAAGTACTCTTTTTACTTAGCATTACTGGGGAAATAATAAATGTGGTGGAAACTGTAGATCCAACACACTTAATGCCCATTTAACTTAATATGAAGCAAGTAAATTGTACCAAACAACTCAGGGAAATTGAAGATGATATTTCTGTAGGTTTCCATTTTCCCTAGTTCATTCATTAACCATCTGCCCTGCCTTACTTAAAAACGTACATGACATAAATACATGGTTTGTTAATTTTAATGGTGAACTTGTCTGCCTTCATCAGATCTCTTGAAACAATTTGGAATGCCAAACGTGAGTGAATATTGTACAGCATCAGTACCAGTACACGTATTACTCATATACATGTCTCAAAGTTTTGAATACATAGTGCATATCTCATTCACAATAGCAGTTACCAGTTTGACTGTTCATTATACATACCTGTCCAGTAAGACAGAGCTCCAGTTTGCCGTCCTGCACCACATAGATGCTGCTGTCGGGCTGCCCAGGTCTGAAAACATACTCGCCCTGCTGGAACTGCAGAAATACCATGTGCTTACACAGCTCCAGAAACAATGGCTTCTCAAAGTGGCCAAGCACACTATATAAACACAAGAAAGACACACAAAACACTTCAGTTGAGCCTAGTTGTTCAAAGAAACTGAGCCTGCTAATGCGCTTTACAATCACAAAAAAAAAAAAGATTAAGCGCGGCACAGTGGCACAAGTGGTTGCATCACATCCCATGCATATGACTCTGCCTTTTGGGGAGTTTGCTTGTCCTCTATGTATCTGTGCGGGTTTACTCTAGGTACTCTGGCTTCCTTCCACAAAAACCAACAATCAAGATATCCCAGATCTGTTAAGAGTTAAACTACATAAAACAACATCAATAATTACAAGTGAACCGACGTGTGCACTTGCTTACCGCACGTTTTTGAGCATATAAAGCACTTCTGAGGGTAGGTGCGAATTAGCCACATCAAATTCAGTGAGATCAGCCTCCAGTACTGACGGGGGAGGCTCCTTCCTCTGCAAAGTGGGCATCTCCTTTTTAAAGCGCAGGATCCTAAGACAAGTGAGAGTACAAAATAATCAGTTTGCTGAAAAACAACATTTTCAAAGCTTAAATTACATTTGTTATTTTTTTGTGGAGACACCAAAACAGTGGTTTAAGACATTAACAGGCTGCAATTATTATACTTGTCTTAAGACACATACTGAAATGCCAGAGCCTGTAAGTACTGCAGATATCCATAATATGTCAATAATAATAAAGTTATATCATACAGCTCAACTACAAAGACACTCTAAAGCCTTACTTTTTGGCAATGTTGAGCATCTTCTGTTTCTTCTTTAGTCTTGGACGAGAGGAGGAGGATGATGAGGTTCCAACTAAAGACGAAGTGGACTGAGACACTTTTCGCATTATCTTTCTTCCATAAAATAAAACTTTGTCTCTTTTGCGGAAGCGATATTTGGGGGCTTCTTGAGCCGCAAGGTCTGCAAATATAAAATAAAATAATGAAATCTCACTAACTGATCACAAGTTCATGTGGGGGAAAGTACACATGGGAGCATATGAGATTGTAGATTGTAGATCTAGAATGTCAGAACTTACTCCGAAGGTGGATCCTGCGCAGGACAAAGAAGATGAGGGTGGCAATGAGGACGATGACGATGCAAGCACCAAGCACTATTCCCACCATCTTAAAAAAATGTCCAAACAAGGAGGGATATACTCATTACCAAGCACGGTTTCTTACAAACACAGCTAGGAGAGGACGATATCAAATATATTTATATTGTTAAGAAAACACCTGTGTGATGTTAAATCTAGCAGTACTGGGATGAATACTGGGCCAAGATTTAAACTGTATCTGTTATTCCAGTAGGGCTTGGGCTGAGCATGAAAGTACTTTCATGTGTGTGACATTTAATCCAGTGATAACTAGAACTGAACTGAGCACAAATGTCATATGTGTGGTGTTAACTCTTAAACGCCAAGATCTGAAAGTAGGTGTGTAACGAGTCACTATGCTTACCATTCAATTTTCTCAAGTTTATTAATTTCACATTGCATATAATGCAAATGTCAGCTTTAAAATGACCATTTAAAGATCTATTATTCAGATTGCATTATATATTAAGGGAATACATCTTTGGTTGATTTGTTACATATATCCTCAGTGATAAAATGCCCACATCTAGATGGCAATAAACCCAAGTTTCACCCCCCCCCCCCCCCATCCCATCAGTGTATATTCCCAGCACCATATTTCACTATTGGTTTGATACACCATGGAATCAATCTATCTTCTGTTTTTCTCCCCACAATAAACCCTTCTGTTTATGCCTTAAATTTCAAACTTGGATTGTCAGTAATTCGGACACAGACACATTTATAATAGCTTAACAGTTGTTGAAATTTATATTTTAAAAAAACATTCAAGCTTTTGAGGAGAAGGTCAAATTCACCTAGAGTGGAAGGCTAAGCCTCAAAGAAATCTATCATAGTGTCAGCGGAGGGTGGAAGGGGAGTGTTTCCCAAAAGCAGTGTTCAGGTCACTTAGATGATTTAGAATTTTAAAAACTGAACATGGTCATTATGAGCTGCATCTTGCTAAATGACCAAAAAGTAACATTAGCGTTGTTTCTTTTTACAAGATTAAGAGATTTTGAGATAGTTTTCTTTTTATGAGAGTTGTCTGTAAATATTTTGATTATGTGAATGTGAATATGAAAGAGGAAACAAATTATGAAAATTGATCTAGGACATGACAAAAGAGAATATTTGGTACAGAACAGAATACCATGAAGAGAATGAGTGAATGAATATGTGCTGGACTTTCTACATTTTAAAGGACCGAATAAAAGAGATAACAATGTATTGTTATAACAAGGCACCGTTGTAGGATTGCACCGGTTAATAAGTAGAGTTAAGTTTGGAAAAAAAGGAAAGCTTTTATTTGAGTTTGTGAGATTGATGAAGCCATCTCAGCCTGAGCTGGGTGAGTGTTAGACTTCCATTTTGTTTGTGAAACCATTTCGTGCTCAGCTATTTGTTTGATTTACCTGCCTTTATATAGCCCTAATTCTAATTGGGTGCTTCCTGGTATCCACTTGTGCTGAGCACTGGTAAAGTGCATGCCTAGCAGCCCTGAGATCCAAGGCTCAAATACCCACTCATAATTACACAAACATGCGTATCGCTCTGTCCTTCCTTCCATCTTATGAATGCTTCACTTTTGTTTACAATATAAATTAATTATATTAATTAAGTACAAGGGAAGGCTTCCTTAAAGGCTAGATTAGCTTCTAGCACATACAGAAGACTAAGCTAGTATCAATCTACGCCTGGGTTTAAACCAATGACCAACACAATGACGAATATCACCTTGTGTACAAAGGAAGGTAAAGGTTTCAAAGACTCAACTTTTCACACTAATTGCTACACTAATTATATATATATATATTTTTTAAAAACCCTGTATTAAAACTGATTCACTAGTGATCCTCTATACAGTACATGCATGTAGTGTCATATATGTAATATTGCAATAAAAATACGTTTAAATGTCACATAAAAACATATAAAGAAAGTATACATGGTATAATTGGTGGTATACTGTTCTAGCCTTACAGCAATTATTATATTGATTATTTATTATTTTTGTGAATATGAGGATACTAACCATGCTGGTCTGAAGCTGGTCCCCCACAAACGTCTCTATATTTCCAAACGTTTTGTGCTAAAAAAAAAAAAAAAAAAAACAGACAGAGAAAGAAAGAAAAGGGATTGTAAAAATTATGGCAAAAATATTTGTTTTCACTGACCATCATGGCTAACCATTATACTTGAAATGATAAAATCGAATTCGAATCGAAAATTCTGTTCTCTTTTACCTTCTCTGAATAATTCCTGCTACATTGTTTCCTTTATAAACTCCCACATTGGTCACAAACTCCATATTCTTCATACATTTTACATTTAGCCTTCATTTATTTTAATTTAGCCTTCATTTATGTTTTATGCTTGGAGCAAACATATGAGCAAGGCTGGCAGTCAAAGTGTGTGAGCAGTTTATCTCTAAAATATTTATCTAAATTTGCGGTCCATTAGCACGACTGGTGATGCCTGAGAGTCGACATGATAGGATCCAGTTACCCCTGTGACTCTAATCAGGAAAAACAGGGCAGAGCTATGATTATACTTGATGCATCACAACTGGCATGAGGGTGCACACAAAAAAGAATGCAATCTTGGTGATCCCTGCCCGCCAATGAATTGCGTTACGTTATGAATAAACCCATCTGCAAAACGAATAAAACATAAATCGGCAAATGCAAATGAGTCACGGTACACCTGATTACCCAAAGCAAAACCAACAAAAATCTAATATACAGTCTTGATTTGAGGATGGAAAAAATCTGACTACTAATGGTTACATAAAGAATGGTGGGGTGCCAGATTGTTACACACTAAGAATAAGATTATCAGGGAATGGTCTAATCAAATCAAGGTTGTTAGTCAATCCTATTCCTAATCTAATAGAGCTGAGTAGTGACTGATTTACTCACTCTGTCCCGTTTACTGTTTTAAGTACACTTTATATATTCTTAAATTAACAGTTATACTAAACCAACCCGCTACTAGATGAATCATGACTGATGAATCAAGATTGTTGACTGCTAGACATGACTCTATGACACATTTGCCCATAGCTGGACCTCTAGATCTTCCACACTCGGTTTGCTAAAGCTAGTGTCCCAGTACATCTCTTAAATGCTTGTTTTGGTAATAAAATCTGGTATCTTTGCAGGTCAAGGAAGTATTTTGGAGTAGACATTGCTGGAAAACCTTTACTTTACTTGAGTGAGCATTATCCTGCTCAAAAAAGCCAGTTGGAAGCCCTGCCATGAGAGGCAACACATGTAGCTGCAGGATGTCCTGTACATATCGCTGAATTGTTAGTGCCCCTCAGATCACTACTAGTGGTGAACGCTTTCATAGATTTTTCACAGATCATCACTCGCCAGTTGGGGCAGCTTGTTGCTCCACATCAAACGCAGGACTTTAGCGTTCACCACAAGACCTGTATACTCGAACCCAATTGTCATAGAACCTGGATTCATCGCTAAAAATGATACGGTCCATAGGAGTCCAGGTTTCTCCTTCATGACACCAGAGCCTGTTCATACATAATGTGTATGCGTGCCCTCATGTAACCACTGCACCCAGCACCTCCTGGTAGCTACGTCAGAATGACTGGGAAATGACTGGGAAATTAATGAAATGCCCATTCTCTCAGTCCAATGATGGGCCCCCTTACAAAGTCTGTCAACTGTGGAAAATGTTTTCAAGTGCATTGTAACGGCATGTCTTATCAGTCGGCGATTTCTCACCAGGAGGTACACTACTCACTACACAAAACCACAAAACCACAACCACAAAAACAAAGCATTACAATCTTTTGCAGTAGAGCATTACAAAGTGACGCCCCAAACCATGCTTTTTTTTTTCTCGTTTTCAGTTTTCCTCATCAGTGCAGGTACCATATAAACTCGGATTGAACTGTGTCATGGTATGCAACTGTGCCACTTCCCAAGCCATGCATGCAGGTTTAAAACGTTTGGTCATGCCTTTTGACAATATAGAGCAAATATGAGATTAATGTGAGTTTGGTTGTATAAATCCAAAAGAATGTAGACATTGGCAAGTGTTCTGCTGAGTCTGTTTATCTGTATTGTCACTGAGGGTCTGAATATGTGATGCACCATTGGTGAATTCAGGCCACTGCTGCTTAGCTGCTTGATGCTTGGATGCCCAGTATATACATAAGAATAAAGTACTGGGCAGTAGTTCTCAAGAAACACAAGAAACATAGCGGAGATCAGCACTGAGCGAACACTATTGTGATACTGCCTCGTGATCCTCGTGTTTCGGATGACACAAGCTGCGCATCTCCACTCATACAAGTTTAACCAAGAGGACTGAATGCCAAACAAACAACTGCCGAGACTTCTTTTTAAATCCGAGTGCAATGTGGCAACAACTGAATTCGATGAAATTCGAAGTGGGTGAGCGCCAAGGTATGATTGTACAGGACAGTCCTCAAATAAAACATGTTCCAGTCTCTAATAGATTCGAGATGTATCAGTCTTACAGCTGTAATTGCAGGTGTGATCAAGTATTGATCCATGGCCATACATCAGTCTGAATCTATTTCAACCGATAATAGCTCATTTAAAGCTAGATAGAGCTCTGATGAAAAGTAAAAAGAATATTAATATGTATTATTTAGGGACGCTGAATACTTGTGATTGTATAATATTTGTAATTTGTGAATTTGTAATAACAGAAATGTGGAAAGTTGGCATATTCTAATGCCCAGAATATAGAATGTAAATAAGCATCATTTACAACCCCAGTTCCAAAGTTTGGATGTTGACTAAAACATAAATAAAAACAGAATACGATTATTTCCAAATTATTTTCAACCTATAATAATTTGAATATGTCCCAAAGGCAAGATATTTAATTTAAATATATTTAAAAGGAAAAAATTATTGTTTTTTTGCAAATATGAATTCATTTTGAATTAGATGCCTGCAACACATGTGAAAGGTTGTTCCTAATCTGTTTGACTATTTGCTTGTGCTGTTGTTTTGTGGTGATCCTTGCCCCATCCTTGCTTGTAAACGCCCGAGCCTTTCAGGGGATGCTCCCTTTATACCCAGTCATGCCACTCACCTGCTTCCAATTATCCTGTTCACCTGTGGAAAGTTCCAAGCAGGTATTTTTTGAGCATTCCTCAACTTTCCCAGTCTTTTGTTGTCCCTGTCCCAACTTTTTTGGAACAGTGTTGCAGGCATCAAATTCAAAATGAGTGAATATTTGCAAAAAACAATAATGTTTATCCGTTTGAACATTAAATATCTTGTCTTTTTAGTGTATTCAATTTAATATGTGTTAAAAAAGATTTGTAAATTATCGTATCCTGTTTTTACTTATGTTTTACAAAACGGCCTTCATTGGAATTGGGGTTGTATATAATGAAGGTTTTTACTACTATAGGGTTTACTTCTCACAAAACTACACAACATATGAAGGTACTAAAACACCTATGTAAAATTGATACCACAATACATGATGATATATATATTTATTATATATTACATTGATTATCTTAAAATATCAATTTTCTTAAGAAATGGTATATGGCATGACATAGGAAAAGATAATAATGGTAAAACTTTTAAGTTCAACAGCATGTGTTTGAAGTCACTTGTATAGTTTAACTGGGGGGGGGCAGTATTCTCACCTCTGGTGGTCCAAAGGTGTCCATTTTAAGAGTGGCACCGCACACAACCGGTCCATGAACAACTAGCACTGCAATACACACACGGAAAAAGCAATGGGGATCATGCAACATGCAGGGGCAGACGCATCAGCCATACTCAGTCACACTCAAAATGACCTCAAAATGAAGTTTTTTTTTTTTATCAACATAGCATGAAATAGAAATTCAGTTCAACAGTATAGTTTATAAGATACTTATAACTTTATATTAATATTTATTATCTGCGAAGGTCAAACGTAATGAAAAGAGTTTTTCAGGCACAATGTGTGAAAATAAACTGAAGTAAACTAAACCTGAATCTTGTATATTAACATTTAAGCAGTTATTACTTCAGATCAGGTGTCATTAGAACTGGCGCAGACATATGAATTTCATTAGAGTTTACCTGAAATTATCCCAGGTTTTAAATGTATGTTCGCTCAAACATCAAAATAAAATACCTTCGTCTGCTCCTCTTTAAACAGCTCAGTTGATATGAACCATGCCTTACTTGAAAACACTTGAAACATTGACTGTGAAAAAGGCTACAGAAGCAGGAAATGTCAGAATTCTGGTCCATTCACATTGGAACAACACACAAACAATTCCAAAACAGAGTGCATTTCTCAGAGTGCCAGCATCATCTGTAGGTACAGAGGGTGGCAGAGGCACTCTGCACAATCAAAGGAGGCAGATCTGTGAACTACACTACCTAGAAGGCATGGTATTGTCACATGGGTTAAGTTATTCTGCATTAACAGGCTGCTCTTATGCATTATGAGCTGCTCCTGGCTGACGTAAGATTAGACAGTTTGTCTATATGAGATACTGCCATTAATGGGATTGATTGATTGTGGGAAAGTGAAAGTTAAAGAAACTAGGAAATTTCATGAGAAATGAAAAAAAAACCTCTGCTCACAAAATTAGGAGATATTTCAAAACGTTTTTTTTTTATTTGTGAGCAGTATATCTGTGATGAAAGTGAAAGGCAGCAAATGATGCTAATAAGACGACTGACCAAGAAAGCAAGCAGAACAGTCTGAAGATCTAAGCGAAAGACAGAGTAGGAGCAGTTACAATGGACATAAAATTATATAAAAGGATATAATTGATATATTATTATATATACTGCTCACAAAAGTATTGAGAGCAGTATATTATAATGAGAAAGCTTTAAAGCGTTTTTGAGATTGAGGGAACTTATCTCAGCCTCAGGCAGTTGAAAGTTAGTTCCATGTTGTTTGTAGACTGAGCTGTTTGTTGCATTTTCCTGCATTTTTTGGTGCAAGTACAACTTGAACCAAACTGAGATGCCACAGAGGCTTGTTCAAGCACGAAATTATCCTTATTGATGTCTTTAAGTCTGATATGTACTAATGGAAAGTAATATATTAATCTCAACCAGTTATTAAATAGGGTGCACATACATTTACCAGCCTTGACTGTCAATGAATGTTCAGTGTACACATGGAAAGAACCACTGTTCATGTGTTTGATGTGTGTTTTCTAGTATGACTTTCAAGTATATATATATTGTCTATTGACCCTCATTCAAAAACAAGATATATATATGAGGGTGAGACCTGAGCTAACCACAATGTGCAGTCAGAGGTCATTTGCATCAAATGAAAAAATCAAAAGTTGCATAACTATAATAAAAGAAATTACACATTAAGTTGATGGAACATTTACATTTATGTCAATTAATAGACACCCTTATCCAAAGTGACTTACAATCGATACTGCATTACAATTTAAGCAATTGCAAAAGGCAAATCTTTATTAAACACCATACCACACATATTTATATATAAATTTATTAGGAGGTGACAGAAACTTTAAATTAACCTTCCCTACCAGAAAAGCACGAATGTACAGGCCTGCATGTTTAATCCCCTTTACATCACCATTACTTGTTTTGGTTTTAATTGTTATCTTTCTTGTTCCTCTACGAGGTTTGGTTCCTCTTTGTAAAAAACATTGTAATGCATTAGTAATATCAGGATAATCTGCTTGAACCAGTAGAACAGTAGGCTTATTCCGGAATGTTTAGGGTGAAGTTTTTGGAGTTAAATATTGCCATTTCTTTTTGAAGAATGATTGATGACAGAAATATGAGATGTTACTACCCTAGAAACCTCTGACACTCTCCTGAGATATGAATACTAATAATAAAAAATAATTTAAAATACTAATTATGACACAGAAAAACAACAGTTAGAAAAACTAAATCCATCCGAATAATGTAAGACAACACGTACTGGGTTAGGAAAAAATCTACTGCACATGCACAAAAGAAGTACATGGTTAGCATGCTGTCAAAAGGTCTTAACAGTAGTCTATAAGATTCATTAAAGTTTATGACTTATGTACTTCAGTTATATTTCTGAATGACACTGATATATGATCGGCCATGTCTGAAGAAATGGAGGTCACACATGAGAGCTGGCCAGTATGAATTATGATAGGTTTCGAAACAGTTTCTCAACACCCAACTCTACTACAACTGTAACACGTTTATGAATAAATAAAGGTCCAAAGCATGCATGATGTTAACATCCCATCCAATTTTAGTGTTGAATTTATTTAAATGCATTTATTCTGTTCATATAATTATAATATACTGCTCACAAAAAATTAGGGGATACTTCAAAATGAAATGTCCCATAATTAAATATTCTCTCATTTTTGTGAGCAGTGTATAACATTAACCCAACAATCAACTGCTAACCTGAAGATCCTGTCCTTTAAGCCCCTGGTCTTGTTATTATAGAAAAGCAGTACATGGCTTATATACTGTAGTTTATACATTGAGCTACAAGTTCAGCTGTTTGGGAGTTGGTCACTGAACTCTAACACTGGGCTTTGTGTGCATCTTACTCTGAGGAAACCAAAGACGCAACCCGTCCATACATACACATTCACAATAACGTCTGTGTTTTCAGGTCAGCGGTTTTGCTGTACAAAATGGACATCTTTTGAATTGAAACTTCCATGGGCTGATTCCTTTTGTCTGTTGTTTGGGGTTTGAGCATAAATTACAATTCACATAAAAATAACTTTTTACACAGGCACAGACACATGAGATATTCAATACTTTTGTATATAATAAGCTTTGTCTTAATGCTTTTACCCAAATATTGATAATTGTAAGTGTTACATACACTGCTCACAAACAATTAACAAACAGATCGCGATAGACGCAGTAGCACAAAAGGGCGGACGTGCAGTGGGCACCATAAAGCGCTGATTTGGGACGTCTCCCAAATTGCGAGGCACGGAGTGACTCCGGAACGCCAAAGACGAGCGTGAGCTTGGATGGCGTATAGTGCGGGCGCGAATAAATCACGGAAGGCGTCGAAGCGCCAGGAGGCGAGCATGAGCTCAGGCGTGCATATAGCCTGACTAAGTGAAGCCGGGGTACGTCTCAAATGGGAGCGCACAGCCGTTGGGAGCGGGACTCAATAGGGACCGTGGATGGAGAGAGCGTGAGCTAAAATACTAGATACCTCGGGGTTTGCCCCGTACGCGTCCATCGGCACTATAAGCCCTGGGACATTACAAACTGACCGAGCGAACGTCCAGAGTGTTAAGGTGTGTACACGTATGCCTGTGCACACCAGTGTGGCGACCTGGCAACGAACAACGCTAGAACCTACACTTAAGTAACGGGAGAAGCAGGTGTCCGTCATCAGGTCGTAAATTAAGGACCAGATATAAACAGCGGAACGCTCCGGGGTGAGAACCCTAACAATATCTAGCTCAATTAAAATAGAGCAGTGATTCTTTTAAAGCCTCCAATTGTAGATTTCTCTGATTGACTAGAAAACTTACTGTGAATATCAGTCAAAAACATATGAATTGTATTAACCACATAAAGGTGTCATTTGCCATCTGCCAAAGCACTGCTGAGTATGTGGTCAGTGAGCAGTGGTTTATTCTATCTGTGGGCAAATGAATAAAATAAATTGGCATTTCCAGATGGAAATAAAATGACGTCTTCTTACATATTCTTAGGTAAAAATATTTTAAAAAGGAAATGACCATAGAACGCTATATAAATTGAATCCTATGGTTGAAGGCCAAGCCCAGCCTCTGCCTGTGTGAAGTTTGCATATTCTCCCCACGTGTGCATAGGTTTTCTCAGGAAACATTGGATTCCTCTCACATTGTAAAGAAGACTAGTGTCTCTAAATGTGTGTGTGCATGCCATGCAATAGACAAGCAACCTGTCAGGTGATGGTTCCTTCCTTGGTAAGGTAAGTGTGTGAATATGTGAATGGTTATAATGAACAAGACTGAAGGAATAACGAAGGAAGGAATTTTCTCAGTGTTTTAGACTGCTGGTATAGCTAAGGCCAGTGCAAATAAGTGTTTATAAATACTAACAAAAAGTAGAAGCTACTGTGTTAGTTTACTAACAACAATGGCAATATTAATACTAATGTTATTACTATAGTTATTAACAGTAATAGTAGTTGAACATTTTGTTATTGTTGCCCTACATTCATCATGGCATGAATTCAATTTACTGAAGACTGTAGCTGTAGTGTTACCATGCCCATTATCCTATAAACAATGACAATGCAATTATTATTAGTCGTACTATATTCCAGGGCCAAAACAATCGGCCAAACATAAAGTTGAACAATATTAAGCTTTTAATGGCTCTAACAACAAATCATTGATCAGCAAATTTGCACAAATTAAGAAAATGCACTTTTAAATGTACTCTTAATTAAAACCATAACAGACTGATATTTACAAGCAGAGATTTACAATATTCCGAGTCCCAAGGTAATTGAGTGAGAAAAATGTCCTCCAGAAAAGCAGAATACCATGCAGGGACTGCTGTCAAAAACCAAACTGCTGATTGTTTTCAGGCCAACTGCAGTGATTCTAAAATGTAGAACAGCCTAAAGGCACAGCAAAACCCAAATTCAATATCAGCTATTAGCAGCAGGTGATGTAATGATCTGGTCTTCTAAAGCCTCAAAGCCTCTTCATGCAGTGATGACCATCTGCTCAAATTTACAGTTCTGAAATAGTGCAAGAGTGAGTGCATTTCTACGACCATTAAGCTCAGCTGTAAATGCATCATAATGTGGAGAGTCTTTTCAGCCGCTGGTACTGGTGAGTTGTTTCACTTTGCAAAGTCAATTAAATGCTTTGGAGTACAGGAAAATGTTGCAAAAACATTTATTTTCTAAAGGGCAGTGATCACATTAGGCAATAAACCTGCTCACATTTTGAAGCTTACCAAAACGGGGCTTAGGAACAAGTTGACTTGAACCCTATAGATCATAATTTGATCTCACATTAAACACAAACTAACTGGGGAACTTTTCAAACTATCATTCTATTACTATGGAATGGAACACTGACTCCTCTTTCTCTAAAAAGCTGTCAGCAAGTTTACCCCAAGGCTGAAACATTTTAGGAAATGAAAGGAAAGCCTATCTCGAACTAAGTTACAGTCGAATCCGGTTAATGGGACCAGCTACTTATTCAGACCAAATCCTAAAGTACCAAAGCAAATCCTATTATACACGTGTAATTTTATTCGCTTATTTGGACCAGAATTCCGCTTAATCGGACCAAAGAACGTAAGAGAAAAAGAAGCCACATGTCGCCACTTACAGCGGATCAGTGATTTATGGGAGGATTTTTGGGATCCCCGGGAGAATTGATGCTTTTATCAAAGGTCAGGAAATCTGAAAGATTGTGTTGATAGGAGCTGAACCAGCGGGAGGTGACCACACCCACCACTTTCTTGATTTTGTTCAAGTGCAGTCCGTCAAGAGAAGGCGTCAGATCACACTGGATAAGTTTTAACGTTGACTGGAATTTAGTAAGAACTTGTTTTTTACAGCATTACGCTTCGCATACATTGTGTTGTAGATCGTTTCGAAAAATCCTTTTTTTATGAACAAAGTTTGTAAGCAACAGTAGTTCTTGTTTGTACATTCACTGTATGTGTAAATCACACAATAAAGGTTTAATAAATATTTAAAATGTTACATAAATTATAGCCCGTCCCGTCTTGTAACATAGGGCATGTTCGTTTAATCGGACCAACCAGTTATTAGGATCAAAATGATCGTATGATCATGATCAATGATCCCGATGTGGTCGCATTAACTGGAATCGACTGTATAATACAAAGATAATATATATAAGCATGTTTAGAATGTTTCTCTATAATGATATATAATAATAATAATAATAATAATAATAATAATGAGTATATGCTCACCTCCTGCACAGATGGTTGAAGGTTCGACTGATAAGATTTCTATACACGATCTCTTCAGGATCTTAAAAGGAGAGGAAATTTTAAATAAAGCTTTAACATCGCCACCCCATAAACGGTCAGGTTGCCAGTGAGGGTGTAAATGTTCGGGGGTATTTTCTGAGTACACTGTGGGGAACAGCGTGTCTGAGTATTGTTGATGAGTGTGTGCACAACGTTATACCCTGTGAGACGCTGAATATCGGGAGCAGCTGTAGGATCTGTAGCTTAGCTTTAATCTCAGCAGTAATGTTATAATGTATAACTCTAACTCTAACAATAATCATTAACCAAAACAAGTAATAATACAGAAGTGAGTTACTAACATCATTTAATACCACAGCTACATCTGGAGTGCTCGTTATCCAAACAATCCAGAACCCAAGGTTTACTCAGTTGGTTGGTTGTTTGATTAATAACTTAGTTGGTTTGTTACTTGGTTGGTTGGTTAATTAGTTAGTTAGTTAGATAATTCTCACCGAGTCGATGACGTCCTGCAGAGCCTCAAAGCCGTGATGCACAGGAAACACGTGATCTGTCCCGCCGGCGATGGTAGCCAGCTTTAAACAAACAATTAATGAATAAATCCTCCACTGTGCAGCCTCTGCTGTGTGTGTTTGTGTGTGTGTGTGTGTGTGTGTCTGTGATATATCCTGTCTTACCTGAGTTTCATTAAAGTCCTTCACTCCCACACAGTACACCGTCGCTCCCAACTGCCGAGCACGACCCGCCTGCACACAACACAACAGAATATAACACAATATAACACAACAGAACAGTACATAACACAACAGAAAATAACATAGTATAACACAACACAACGGAACATAATACAACTCAATACAAAACAACACAACACAATGTAATATAACATAACCCACTGTAATAATAATATAAAAATAGCTCTAATATCTATGTTTATTATACAGCGGACATTGTGTGTGTGTGTGTGTGTGTGTATGTGTGTGTGTGTGCGCGTGCATGTGTGTCCTGACCTCTCTCTCTGCCAGATCGAACTGCGTCTCTCGTAACTCCCCATCTGTCAGAGCAATGATGACGCTCGCTGTTCTATAACCTGTACGGACAGGTACAGTTAGGGAAGGGCGGGGCTAAAGTAACCGCCACCCACTACGAGAGAAACAAGACTCACCATCACCGCTGGCGTAGTAGATCTGCTCACTGGCCTGGAGAATTAAAACGTTACTGTTACTGCTAATCATCCTGATTTAAGATTAGGAACTCGGGATAACTTAAGCAGGGTTGCCAGGTCTGCATGATTAAATCGGGTGTGTTAGATGAAAATGTTCTCACCCGCTCCAAGCCTTTGTGCATCAAAGTATCTCCACCTGGTAACACACTCTGGAGCTCTTTCAAGCCTGCTCTGATCTGATCCCTACAAACACACACACACACACGCACACACACAAACACAGAATCTATGTATTACTAAAACCTGCATTTCTTAGCCCTGGCACTTGGCTGGCACAGATAAAGAATTGCCACATAGGCTCCAGTTGTCCCAGGACCCTAACCAGGATAAGTAGGGGTTATTTTTAAATTCCTGCACCCACTGTACACATATAGAGAAAGAAGTACTCATCATAGCTGAATTTAGAGTCATTTTATAGTTACAATGATGCCCCATGGGCAAGAAGGCTTTCGTCTGATAAACACTTAATGTTCACATGCCATTAAAAGTGAGGATTCACCGCAGTTTAGTCTTACACCGTACAAATATTTACGCTTTTACCATAACAGAGCTGGAGAGCTTTATATGTTTGCTCCTGCTGGAGTTTTATCTTAACCACAAATAATCAGGCTAATTATATTTGTGGTCATGAGTCAGATCTAGGGTTAAAGAACGGGATGTTTGAGGATCCACATTAAAAACGTTTGATATTCCATTCTGTGGTCATACCTGTC
Source organism: Parotocinclus haroldoi (assembly GCA_034779995.1). Classification (NCBI taxonomy): domain Eukaryota; kingdom Metazoa; phylum Chordata; class Actinopteri; order Siluriformes; family Loricariidae; genus Parotocinclus; species Parotocinclus haroldoi. The sequence continues at coordinate 527 of JAUZST010034016.1, read as the reverse complement.
CTCTGTTAGCTTCATCAGGGTCCGGCCCTCTGTGGAAAAAACGATGAAGGACATCCGGAGCTGAGGACTACAGAATCAGACAGTAAGACACTGACTAATTAACACTAACGAGATTAATAACCAGGGGCGTGGCTAAGCAAAATACTTACCTGATAAATTTGTGCGCCAGATGTTCCACAAAGTAATAAATCTCATTCCAGTGGTGCTGCACACTCCCCGACCTCAACACAACAAAACACAATAAACACCTGCTCATTATAAACACCTGACTCTACCTGCTCATTATATACACATGACTCTCCCTGCTCGTTATAAACACATGACTCTACCTGCTCGTTATAAACACCTGACTCTACCTACTCATTATAAACACCTGACTCTACCTGCTCGTTATAAACACATGACTCTACCTGCTCATTATATACACATGACTCTACCTGCTCGTTATAAACACATGACTCTACCTGCTCGTTATAAACACATGACTCTACCTGCTCGTTATAAACACATGACTCTACCTGCTCGTT
>JAUZST010034005.1:0-28425 GCA_034779995.1 Parotocinclus haroldoi | reverse complement strand
CATCTCTTATCTCAACCTCCTCCAGTCTCTGTACTAGCCCCATGCTGCAAGCGACTTTCCTGCTGAGCAGATTATTGGTATATGGACCCTTGAGCACATAGATCCAAAAGGTAAAAGTTTGCCCCTTTCTTTGTGTGGAAGCAAAATATTTATCTAAGTTTAGTTTGCCACCAGGACTCCACACACAGTCTTTGATTTCCTCCAGTTGAGGTTGCTGTGGTAGACTGTTGAACTCATTTTCAGACATAACAGTAATGTCTGCTCCAGTATCAATTTATCAGTGCCGTTCAGCTGCAGCTTAACTTGCCATTCATCTTTTGCATCAACATTATCTGAAATTTGGGTGACAGTAACCTCTTTCACATTTTTTGTTTTAGACACTGCCTCAAAATGGCCAGTCTTGTTGCAATTACGGCACTTTTTTTCCCCAAGCAGGACATGCTCCATACTCATGCACATGTGCACACCGTGAACAGCTCTTTCCCTTGCTGCCTTCACTTCGTGTTGCATGTTGTTTTGTTTTGCCACTCGCTTGCCCCTTAAACGGCTTACATTGCTTGTTTTTGATGACTAGCAAACACCAGACTTAAACTGTACAGGACTGTCTTTATAACTGTGTAAAATAACATTTTAACATACTAACTATCGTTATTGTTGAATAAAATTATTGTTTGTATTACTAAATTGCCACACTGTTTAACATATGTGAAGTAATGATTTTAAAAACATCATTAGAAATAAAAATCTAAATATCACATATACTACGCTCAATATTATTGAACTGTGGTTCAAAAGTGGAATTTCCCCCTTCTTACTGTACATATAGCACTAAGTTATTCAAGGCATAAAAGGACATAAACACGTCATTACTGAATGTAATTCCTATGTAATGTAATTTGACCTTAATATTTCTCCTTCATACCTTTAATGATTGACAGCACAGTAAATATATTCCATGGTCACGGTTTTATGTCCATAGTAAATCAATGTCAAGGAAAGTTTCCTACATACTGCAGATTGGGGTCATTGGTTTCTGGGCCATTAGCAATCCATTCTGTATTGGTTACAGCTTTATGGTTTTTATGGGCTACATAAATATATTTCAGACAGCACACTTAGTAGACCATCAATAACTCTATGTAAATGCGAATAGTATAGGCACAGAGCCATATGGAAAAAAAATGCCTATTTTTATATAAAAAGATCGGTGCCCCTTGTATTAAAATTGCAGGCCCAGCCCTCACCCTGTAGAACACTGAGACCTGCAAACCCACCCTTGGCGGAACTGGAGAGGCTATTGAGTCGAAAACACAGACACCAAAAATGCAGCCTTGAACAGTAAGGATTTTCAACCTGTGGACCCTTGTAATGAAGAACAACAATGCCAGGAAACAACTATAATACAGAGTTAGCTGGAAAGAACTCAAAATTATTGCCAGGAGCAAGAGCATGATAGACCCTTTCTTCGCCAGGGGCGTGGGTCAAATGAGTGTGACTCAGTTTTTAGAGCAGTGGGATCCTTTGATTTGATTCACACCTCTGGTAATCAAGGTCTGTAGGTTATTGAGTTGTGTTTTGGTTACTGTCACCATACAAACTCTGGTCCACATTAATGCAGTTTTGTTAACCACCATATCCAGGTGCACACCATGTCCAAGTCAGTCTGTTTGCAGTTTTATATATTGGTGCTGTGTCCTGGTTGTTGGACATTACCAGTAAATGTGAGAAGACTAAGGATTCCCCCACCATACAAAGATCAGAAACCACTGAAAGTTCTTAACTGACCCCACTTACTTGGGTCAAGTTTTCAGGGGTCCATAGCCTACCATACAATATACTGGAACACAAATGGATGTGCAGTTTATCACAAGACCAAACTGTTGTGCCGTGATGTGTCTTGTGGTAGAATGATTGGACTCAAAATGGCAGTGCTGTTGGAGTTTTTAAACAGTGTTATCCTACTGTGCAATCTATTATACACACCACCACGTAGATGTAAAATCCAATAAAGTAGCTCATTTGCTGTCGCTCATTTTGCATTAGTTGTCCTCAAATACTTCATCAATTCTCACTGTCTAAAAGATGCTAGTGGATGGAAGATGGAACATTTTCAGTCCAGTAAGTATGTAGAAAAACAGCTGGACTATAATTTGTAATTCTAAGACTACACATAGTTTCTATATGTTAAGTGGTACTGATCAAATGGACATTGGTTTTAGAAGCAAGGTAGTGTGTCTAATAGAGTGACAGATGGGTGTATTTTATGAATTTGTAAATGTTTTGGATCGCCATCTCACTGGATCCAACCATTACCCAGATGTCCTGTTTGTTTTTTTAACTGTAAACATGACCTTATGTTCTCTATAAGTCTACTATTACTCTGCTCTACTTCACTTTTACAATTTGACTTATAATATGAATATGTATTGACACGAACCATATTTTGTCCAACCTTACCCTACATCCTGGACTAAAATAAAGTTTCAGTAGCATCTGAGGTAGTGTAGGTATCTACGTTTACGGTTATTTGACAAAAAAGTCCTTCTTTTAACACACCTTTCAAATAGGTGGCACAGAGGTTGTGTCTAATTGTAGATCCAGAGACAAGGTGTCCCCAAAACGTCATCATCTTCTGCAGATCTCTAACTGTGATCTTTGGGGGATTTTTTGCCACGTACTTTCCTCCTCACTGCATGTGGGGGCAAAATACACTTCCATCCTCTTCCAGTTTTTCCATTAAATACATTATCAGCAGTGCAATGTGTTACACATTTCCTGTACAATCAGTCAATGCCTGATTTATTAATACCAAAACACCAGACAGGACGCAGACATAGGTGCAAATCAGTAAATAAAAGGAACAGTACTTTAAACACAAACTGCAACCAAAATGGACACACAAATAACAGCCATCTCAACCAAAAGTATGACTAATATTATATTAAAGATATAGTACTACAGCCCTATGTATACCATCAAACACAACTGGTTTCATCAGGCATAATACTATACATGTGTGAGGGATAAATTTACACATATGCATCTGCCTGTGCTCATAAACAAAACACAAGCATATATTCATATGTGAAAGCTTGCCATGGAGCCAAGTTACAGGACTGAATTCAGTCCTGGCAAAGAACGTTTATACCAATAGGGTTTGGAGCAGGGGAATCATCAGACACATTTTACTATGGCACATGCAACAGTTAATTGTTGCCGTGTCCCACTAAAATGACGGCAATAAAAAGAAACATTTTTTCCTGAATTGCTGAGCAGAAATACAGGACATGCCATGTAAATGCATTACATTTCCCATATTTCCAAAAGTCTGAGCATCTAATGCTTACAGTCAGAGCTAAATTCTTCTATTGTACAATAAATTGCATGCTTTTCACAATGGACATCTAAAAATATGCTCTGGGCAAGGTTATGACAGCTCGCACAATATGTTTTGGTGAGCCATTTATAACTTTATAACCTACCAAAATACATGATGCACTAAAGCAATTAATTTAATCAAATCAGCTATATTAGTATAATGTCGATTGACTGCAGTTTATTTGCTTTTCTTTTCTTACCCATGACAGAGTAATGCTCATGTCGATGTTATTTCAAAATGTATATAGTGTTTAACAGGGTTATTTTTTATCCCCTTATGACTGCTTGGCAAGTGGATGTGTGCCCATGTATGATAAGTCTAGAAACGTCCCTGATTTGGAGACAGGACACTTTATATTTTAAATTATTTCAACATTATCTGAAAATATTATTAATACATTTTTTAGCTAACGTGGAAAAAAAACTAATTGATTGTACCACATCAATGATACTAAATAAAATTATATAATGAAGATGAAGGAACATTTCTTTAACTAAAGATAGTCAATGCTTTATTATCACAGAAACAGTGTGCAAAGTCCAGCAAATTGGTTTGTAATTGATAGGTCCTTGGGAGCACATACCCAACTTTGTATCATCTCACTAATAATAACTGTGACTGATTTTTCAACTCATCAACTTCAGCATATGCAGTATTGTTTTGATTTGATTTGTTGTTTTAGCAGCTGTACAATGACCATATATATTGATCAAAAATATTGTAGATGACTGGACATCAGATTTGTCACTCAATAATACTCCATAAGTCCATTAGCTTTAGCATATTTTATCTTTTACGCCTTTGCCCTTTCTTGGATGCCAAACAGACCAAATTTCTTCAGACTTAAGAAGTGCCCTTGCTCAAGCATACAGGGAGGTCACACTTCACTGTAGCCTAGATAAGGGTTATAAGGATTTTGTTTGTTTTTTTGTTTGTTTGTTTTCCTTAATACTACAAATAAACCTCCAGATTTTATTCTGGTTGTATTCTAATAAAAACCTCAAACAATTAAATATTTAACCATTGCTAAAACAATTAAGACTTTTGTACAGTACTCACCCGAAAGAGTTGCTCTGTCTAAGTGCTCTCACAAATGAGTTAGAAATAAACATCAGCCTTTGTTGTCTTCACTTATATTGTTTAGACAGGCACCCTCTCCTCTAGTTTTCCAGTTTTCTTAAATTAAATTAGCAAGTTTTGTTAATTATACTGCTTACAAAAATTTGGGAATAGTAATAATGACATTTCCCCAAATTTTTTGAGCTGTGCACTTTAAATAACAGTCTCTATGTCAATATTGTTGGCTTATACCTTTGTGGGATGCCCTGGGTTTGTATTCTGGGCTGAACTACCAACAGTGAAGTCTGTTAGGTGCTTATTTCTCAGTAAATTAACAGCCAAACCACAAACCCTAATTAAAATGAAATCTTGGCAATCTATAGTACTTCTGTATCTGGTCAGCTTTAAACATGGAGTCACCATAGTTTGACTGACTTGATGGCACAATTCCTATTTGTATAAACTTTCTTACCATACCAGGATATAACTTGTTTTATTTATTGTTTCTAAATGGACATATGCCTATCCACAGACAGACAGCCATAGCAGGTATAAGTATAGCTGATGGCAGAATATTTAACATTTATTGTCATCTAGTGGAAACAGAAGGTCCAGATGACCTGGGCTCAATCCAAGGGTTGGGATTAAAACCTAAAGGTCAAGTGATGCAGTTACTAAATCATTAAAATGATCTGCTCTTTTCTAAAATTGGCTCTTTTCCTAATACCTTGCTCTTTAACACTGACGGATTGACATGGCACTCATTTCCTCAGTCAGGTGGGGGAAGGGTTCAATTTGACTAGGATGTGTAACTTCACATTTTTCCTCATTTTTAATTTAGATGTCCATTTAGGTGGAACTCGCCACAAGCCATCACTCTCCCCCATTGTTCAAAAACAACCCTGGTCATCATTGCTAAAGCCTTTTCAAGAGCCAAAAAGGAGGGACGCTATTGCGATCAGAGCTGAGGGGGAAAATAGCATTGGGCCAAGTCGTCATGGAAACAGCATCACTGCTGTGCGGGGGAGCAGGACAGCACTGTGAAAGTGTGATCGTCAAAGCCACTTCGTGTCACTTTGTTATTTGCACATCCTCACAGGCTATCAACACATTTTCAAGGATTCCGAGTTGCAAAATAGTCCTGTTTATTGCATAAAAAGAGATTCAGAGTTGCTATGACGGAGGAACTGATCATGAAAAGACAACTTTAACTTGTCAGCACAGCCTTACACCGATAGTTTCTATGGCAACCGCTTCTGCTGTTAGTCAGTGCATGCATACAAGGTATTGTACTGCTGTAAGAATATCTGTGTCATGAAAATGTAAGGGTGAAACTGGATGCTACTTTTCAGAAAAGAAAAATGTAGGCCACAGTGTAACCTGTAGAACAAGAACAATATCCACTAACATTATACACATTTGAAGGGTACTTACTTTGGCATTGCATATGAAAATACACACAAATACAAAACATATACATACAATCAAAACTAAACATAAATTAAAGGTCCCTTCTCATCACGTGTACTGTATATGGAGATTACAGAGACTGAAACACATATAAGAACACACAGCAAAGTAATCAAATTTGTTATTTGCCATTCCTGTTTAATACTAGGTTCAACACATGAACATATGCAATAATCACCACCTGATATAATTATTTCTGTAAGGTTTGTAAGGGCTCAAACTGTTCTGCTTCCAACCACTAGTGGAATGCAAAGTTTGAATAAACTCAGCAGTACCACATCTGACCAGCAGAGGCATCAATGGCTATTTGTAAGTGGTCCAGACTTTTTTAGAGCAGCCACTTTGGCATCTTTTAAAGGTGAGAGGGAGGTAAGGGAAGGGCATCCAGTTCCACATAATTTACATTGTGTCTCAGTGGTTATCCTGCATTGTGCCTTTGTAATATACAGTATATACACATTGAGTCAGTACTCACATTTAACATGTAGGGAGTTGCACACCATTTGAAATAGCCTTTTGTGTGAGTTTGTTACCCTGGAATTCCTGAACAGGCCAAAATCGAACCGCCTTTAGTCCAGGAACAGGAAGTCAAACTGACCATCTGGTCCATTCAGGGCCATGTACGCCACTGCAGAAGCATATAGAAGGTGGCTCGGGCCCTGATGCCCAAGGAGCACTGCCACCGCAGATTGCCACTGAAGGACCAGCCTAACTTACTCCCCCGGACAATCAGTCTGGCTATCTACAGCATTCTCCCTCTGAGCCAAATCCAGGATACATTGGGCCCTACAAGATACTCAGCCCTGCTAGCACATGAAAATCCACTCCACCCTCCACATCTCCCAGATCAACCCTGTGACCACCTGTTTAAAACCAGACATTTGTCTTCAGTGAAAATTGCTCCAACCTTGTTCTGTCATCCGAACTAACGTTAGTCACTATCTGCCTCATTAGTCAAACTGATTAGTGAAAATATCGAAATATTTTAAAGTGTTCAAATAAAATGTAGTTTTTACATTTTGAAAATAAATGTATGTCTGTTTCCAAATCACTGCTAACAAGATATGATTTGTATTGTTTTCTGCCGTGAACACACCAAACAGCAAAGAAAGTGATCAGACTGTCAAACCGCCATATGGCTTTTTAAAACATATGCAGCTGAGCACTGTCTGTGAATTAATAGGTTTAAATGAATGTGAATAAAAAACATGGACGTGTGGAGTCTGGAGCGATAAAAGAGAATGAAATTTTCTCTGGCTGAGAGTATAATTAAACAGGTGTGCGCTGCATCACGCTGTTATATAGAAACCACCTGCATTTCACAAAGCTTTGAAGTACAAAATGTGCCAGAATATTAATCAGTTTATTTCACACAACACCCACATACTTATTGTTCACTGTCGGTATGAATTATGCTGTGAATATGTACCATAAAGCAGGAAATCGCTTATTGTTTACCACCTGGGAGGCTTGCTAAAGACTTCTTGGCTAAACCACACACAGAAAAAGCTACCATTCTAACATTCAGGTATAACAAATTAGATTGGTCATAATAATTAATGGCTAGTTTTTGTGGTTACAAATCTAACATTTAAATGACTATGCAAAGAAGAGTAGTTGACTTCATTGGCTCTAATACACAGTCAATGACTTAATGTGTTATACTTGTAAAGCATCCTTGGGTTTGAGAAAGGCGCTATATAAATTAAACTTATTATTATTTGTCTGCATTTATGAGAAAATGTCTTTGACGATATAGGTTCAAGTTTATCTTTTTTTGTTCACTTTCAATACATTGTTCAATAAACTACATGGTGTCTTTATTATTGTATTATGAAATAAGCTTTATGTTAATAATTCTTAAACTGCAGTTTAAGGAAAACCATATTTAAGGTACTCTGAACACTACGATACTCTCCTGTGCTAGGTGAAGAACTCCGCATTGTGTGACGTAGGGATTCACATGGCGGGAAAAGCTATGTTTGTTTCATTTATTTGGCTTATGTAACATTGCTATTGGCATCAATGGCCGTTTTAGCAACACACGCAAGGTTATATCCATACAAGGTTATATACACACTCAGTCAATGCCAATTGTAGATAAGTCAATTAACGTAAGATGCATGTCTTTGAACTGTGAGAGAAAACGAGAGTACCCGGAGTACACCCACGCAGACACAAGGAGAACATACAGACTCCACACAAAAAGGACCCAGGCCGCTCCACCCTGAGACTGAACCCAGGGCCTTCTTGTTGTGAGGCAGCAAGGCTACCCACTGACCCACCGTGCTTCCCGGAGAAGCCATGTGTTTATGGATGTTTAAAGTAGGCTATGCTATGATAAAAACAGTCTGTATTTATGCATTTTGCAAGGACTAGCTGTGATGATAAAGACATTTGTTATTTATGTTTATGGAAGTGCTTTTTGTTGTCGTTGTTTTTTTGTTTGTTTGTTTTCCTCCCAAAACAGAAATGTTAATGTCTTGACTTGGGCTAACATTCTACATCTTCTGGAAGTTTCAGAGAGATTATCAATACATGCAGTACTGTTTTAGGCCACCTTAAGATTAGACATTTTGGCAATTGTGTAAGGACCATATGACCTCCCCTTGAGCAAGAGCATCAACGCTGAATGCTGTATCGAAAATAGTCATATATACTTAAGTTTGGTTGGACCAATTTGAGCTTATTTACTTATGCAAGCCTTTGGACTGTGGAAGTTTTATTTTTGACAACATTATTTGTTTCCAAGTTTCCATAGGAGTTTCCTGCATTGCTTGAAAGGCTCACAAAATCCATATCCCTACATATCAGTTTTATAAGTGTCATGAAAAACAAGCTGAAAACAAATACTTACTATATTGAGCAAAGCAGGTGTAATGGATGGCTGCAACATCTGCATAGTAATATGAATAAATCATAAAATGCATTTTTTGACTGAATTCTGCTTGATCAGTGATCACATGGGAAATCATCTTCCAGCTTCCACTGAGAGTAAAAGTGTTTTTTTCAAAGTGTCAAAATATAATTGAAGCTTTCATATATAACGGAATGCGCTCATGCATGTGCATCACCTGGGTATTCGTGTATTGATCTGTGAAGGTCTGTAGCTTCCATCCACATATCTTATGTAAATATATGCATAATAAAACCTTAAATATGTCTGTTTAGGATAAATGATGATGATGATCAGCTCCCTTGAAAGGTTAGTGAATGTCTCGTTGTAATATATTGACCTATTTCTACACATAAACCCTCTAGCAATTTCCTGGAAAATTGACATTTCAGTCAAGCAATAATTTTGCATTCCTACTAAAACTACACATGGGACAAGGGTTATAATCAGAACCAGCAAGAGACTGATGGTACTGTGACTTGATTTATCAAGTATGCTGTTAATTATTTGTTTTATTATATATGTAACTGTCCTAACACTAAATGCCCTTTAGCACTAAATATGTAGATATACATAAAGTAAAAGTATCTATAAATACGCTCAACATTCTAGTTTGGGTTCAATATTATTATGCAAAGTGATGTATTTTAAATAATAGTAAAAAATAAAGCATTTATGATCATTGTATTAATTGTATGTATGAATAATGAAATATGAACAGTGTTGTCTGTATGTGCAATATTACTGGTAATCACTTCTTCACTTCACTTCCAGGATCTTCTTGATCCTGTAAATTTGACTCCTTGTCATGCAGCTGCCATATAGATATTTGTCGTTTCTTTTGTGAAAACAGAATCTTTTAAAACAATTTACATACTTTTGTTTATGTTCAGTATTTAAAAGTAATATGTTAAGTGCACTAATAGGCTTCATAGTAAATGAGATTAGGTTTATTCACATTAAGGTTACAGAGGTCAATGTAATTCAGATTACAGGTGTGTAATATTACATTATAAATGGACTGTACTGTAAGTCGAGGAGTTTCATATGTACTGTATATACCATAGGGTAGCCTACGTGCTTACATGCATAACATGCTTAAAACGCTTACATTAACCTACAGTTGGGCAAAATCACAAAGCTTGGTTTCCAATAAAGATTTGATTATATCATGTAATTTATTAAATAAAATATTGAAAGCGAAAAACAAAAACAACATATTTTGTCCATTAGTGCTGCTGCTCAGCTGAATCAGCTGGCATCTGCCCGGATGCCCAGCAGAGAGTATCATAATGCATATCGCTTGGCCTGTGGAAAGACTGGAAATGAAAACTCTGAATATAACTTCTGCTGAATGTGTGTTTGTGTATTACTGTATCCCTATATTAAACTTGAAATATTGTAATCTGGTCCCATTATTATAAAATGGGGATTACCTGTAGATTAATTCTGGTGAAGGTTACTAAGGTCAAGGGTATTTAGGCTAAAGCTACTGTGGTCAAGATAATTCAGGATTAGTTAACTAGAGTAATTTAAGATCACTGAGGTTAAAATTACTCAGGCTAAGATTTTTAGGTTTTAAGGTTACTGAAATGAGTCTATGGTTAAATATAAGAGGTTGTTTAAGTTCAAGTGCTGTAATTCAGTGTACCCAGGTAAGGTTTTTAAGGTAATTAAGGTTATTTGACTTCAGGCAGAAATCACTGTTAGGGCTAATGAAGTTGAGGATAGTCCTACCATGGTTATGGTTAGTAAGGTTACATTTATGATTGGATAGATTAGGTTTGGTTTTAGGGTTACCCAGTTAGCTTAAGGTTAAGTGTTGTGTTGCAGAGACTGTTGAAGTGTTTAGCTAATAAGCATACTTGGAATTTGTATATGTGGGAATAATGTACTAATGTACTAATACTGCTGGACGTTATTACTGCATTACTTCATTCCAGTGTGTAAATTGCATGTCATGGTCTAAATAGTCAATAGTAAAACACAGTAACTAGTATAGAGACAAAAAATAGGTGCATTCATCTATCATACGTGCAGAAACACTGAAACATATGGTGAGACTGGTTTAAGAACTCTGTTCCAAGCTTGAACAGAAGGGCACGACTGCTGTGTGTGTGTGTGTGTGTGTGTGTTTGTGTGTGTGTGTGTGTGTGTGTGTGTGTGTGTGTGTGTGTGCGTATATATCTTTGTGAGGACCAAATGTTCTCACATAATGGAAGATCTAATATTATTTATGTTGTACTGACATTTGACACCTGTACTGTTCGACAAGTGAAAATTTGTTTGTGTAGCAAGTTCCATTAATCGCTGTTAGTGTAAAGTCTCCCAAAACATATGTTTAATGAAACATGAAACACTCTCTCCTTATCTCTCTCTATATGTGTTTATATGTATTTGTTTGTGTGTGTGTGTGTGTGTGTGTGTGTGTATGTGAGAGAGAGAGAGAGAGAGAGAGAGAGAGAGAGAGAGAGAGAGAGAGAAAAGACAGTTTTTGGTAGCATGCTAGTTTTACAATATTACATATGGTTTTACTCTAGTCTAAAGAGAACATTAATTCAGTTTCAAAATGTAATAAAATAATAGGATACAAACCTTTTTTTACAATCTTTGTAATGTACATGCGGGCATAATTGTATTTTTTTAATGCTGCAAATCCTGGTTCTCCTGATCAAGGTCACAGGGAGGTCTCTAAGCCACTGGCTGAGTTCTGAGAGCAGAGGGCTAAGGGGTTCACAAATTTTTAAGCACCAATGTGTCTACACAGTGAATGGCCACTAAATACTTTTGAATATTTTTGCAAGATATTTACCCAGGATGGACAGGATAGTGTCCAACTTTTGCCACATGGCATTTTAAACTCCAAGACAAGTGGTATTCATGACACATTTATGTATTGTGTTCTTGTGAAAATACCTTTTATATTTACATTACAGTAAAATAAAAAAACTAAGTTCCTATGGCATGTCCAGTCATTGTCGGCTTTGGGCAATGTCCTGTTTTAACGGACATTAAGCTGAGCATAACTGTAATCTGATTGAATTTAGTTCAAACAGAATTCCTATCTGATAATTAGATGTTACAATCTGTATCGAGTATCTGTATCGAGTTTTGAACATTTGTTAATTCCTTTATTGTCTCATCCGCTTATCCTAGTCAGGGGGGCAGAAGAGCCGGTGCCTAGCCGGTGGTACAGAACAGGAACAACTCGATCCAATCCATCATAGGGCACAAACACTCACACACTAATACACACATTTACACATTAAGGGCATTTTGGAAACACCACTTAACCTAACAATCATGTCTTTCTAATATGGGGGGAAATCAGAGTACTCAGAGAAAACCCACACAAGCATGGTGAGGACATTCAGGGACTGAATCAAACCCTTTGATCTATTTAGCAGAAGAGAAAGCGAAAGTTCAAAATATTAAGTACACAAGCAAATGAATGACAATGGGTTATGCTGATTATATGGTTAAGAAGTATGACATGAAACCTAACTATCACCTAACTATCACCTAACTAACCTAACTAGCAAATGTAAATATGTACATGTGAAGTATGTTTTGCTGAACCTTATACTTTGTTTGTAACCTAGCATGCACATCTTTGGATTTTGCAAGGAAACCAGAGTACCTGGAGTAAACCCACGCAGACACGGGAGGACATGCAGACTCCACTCTGGGACCTTGTTGCAGTGAGGCAGCGGTGCTACCCACCAAACCGTCTGCTGAAGTTGTTATTTTCAATTTCATAATTACACTTCTAACATACTGTATAGCTATATAAAAAATATGAAAGAACAGAATGTTTTATTTGGTTCATTTTCATTTTCAGGCAATTATGTTGCACAAGATAGGGATATGGACAAAGTATAATCGGATACTATAGTCACTTTAGGTATACCAATTAATGACCCTGAAACTAAATGTTAAATGTGCTGTGTGTTTGCAGTCTTTTGATTCACATATAGTATAGGTGAAGCTTTATCTTTCTACAGTGGACTGTAACGTATAACCTTATCAATTCAGTCCATTGCTTGTTCCCCAGTTACACTACAGCCTTAAACACTTTCATAATGCCAAACTGTCAAAACAAACAGAACAAAATATTAGAGCTGGTGATAAGCCTTTCTCAAGGGAAATCTACAGATCAGTTAGGTGCGATTCATCCATGCAGAAGCTACACAGCGCAGCAGTGTAAATAGATATAGTGTACCCAGAACAAGTTAACTTTATAGTATTGCCAAAAATACAGGTTAATTATGAATGTAGACTACATGCCTATGAAGAAATACAGGCATATAGACAATCTCTATCAGTAAAGATTTGCATTCATCAAAGTAGCAATGTAATAAGCTATGTTAGCATCAACAAAATTAATGGAAATTTCTCATCCATGGCACAATTACATCAATTTTAATGTTAAATCACTCAAACTACTACTAAGTATGGAACTGCCTCTTAAAGCGGCCTTAGAGTAAAAGTTTTTCAGATGCTACATAGATCTGTTTTTTCTATCCTAACAGCCACTCACAAGCCTCACTACATGTGCTGCCAAGAGTGATATGGTAGAGTACAAAGCATAATGCCATTAAAACTTGGAGTAGTGGAAACATTCTCTGGTGTGATGAATTATGCATCACCAAATTACACCCTGATAGACGAATCAGGGTTTGGCAGATGCCAGAACACCTCTAGTGACAATTCTTATGTTTGCTGGATGAGGAATAATGAATAATTGTCTGGCATGGCTTTCATCTCTTGTTTTGTCGACTGTGGGCTAGGCCCCTAATTTCCCTAGTGAAAGGAAATTTATTAGCAAACATACTTACTCAACCTAACCTAACACATTTGGTGAGATAATCACTCAAAATCAGTGTACAACCTCACTCATGCTTTTCTTGGCACATACATGCTCACCTTTGCCTTCTTATCAACGCACACACCTACATTCCATTACGTTTACTTAATTACACAACGTATATATTCTATCCACTCATACGCCGCCATTGCCACACATCGCCAAGTCTGGTGTTTCTTCGGAGTTATAAAAGTTTTTGCACCAGCGATTACCTTCTGGCTCTTCTGGCTACCGACTTTTGCCTACCCGAGACCCACGTGTTTCAATAATATCTGTCTGTTTATCTGGTATGCTGCGTGTGTCTCTTCCATCTTTGGTGCACCGCTACACTCAGGCAGAATCCATGGTCAGGAACAAACGTGCGAGGCTGGAGCTGGGAGGCGACTGCTACTGCTTCAACTTGGCACCCCCAAAGTCTAAGGGAAACAATAAAACGTTGGTCAAAAGTGATCAAATGTGCAACATTTATGTACCATACACTGATATGACATCAATGCTACTATTGCTTCTATTGCTGCTACTAGTAGTACTAATAGTTTTGATCCATCCTATGTTCCATAAGGAGTCTTCTCAATAGGAAAAGGAAGTACTACTACATACATACTAAATTAATTAAACATTTACATTTATGGGAATTATTTAATCATTTCTCCATTTTTCTCTCATTTGGCAATGTCCAATTCCCAAATATTTTGAATCTTCTATCATTCTTCATCTGTGTGCTTCAACCCTGCAAAAGAAGGCAGCTCATGTTCCTGTGGGTGCCTCCACAAATCTCATGACCGCTGGCTGATTTCTTTCATTGGCTAATGACTGCTATGGCAAGTGTAAACCTTTATGGAGGAATGGACTTAGCAGTCAACGTCCATCTGCCATTTTTGTCAGTGCAATTGTGCTGATGCGCCACTATGTTGCAGCTGTTGGGGATGATCCCAGTCCAACATTTCCTCCTTCAGACATGGCCAATTGAATTTGTGTAGCCCTTGGCCAAGAAAGAGGCACTGCCAAGACTCGATAGGTGGTCATAGTTGACCATTGTGCCACTTCAGCGCAGAAATGATTTAATTGAACCCTAGCATCAGTAGACTCTTGCTGGTGATTGAACCAAAACAAATTATAACCTGTGTTTATGAAAGGGAGAATCACTGCCTTTATAAAAAATGCAAGATGATCTGAGCACCTGGAGGGCAAAGTGTGAAACAGCCTCCTTCTGAGTTGAGTCTGCATCTGCAAATAAAAAATAAATTGCATTTAAAATATTTAGTGGCCCATCATTAGTGTGAGCTGACCCTGCGGACTGTGGAATATTTTTAATCTAAAATGGTGGGAGCATTTAGTGTGCATACTTCAGTCTGTGATATGGCATTTTGCACAGCAGTCCTCAAGTGTACATTAGAGTTGCATATTCTGTAGTAGAACAAATGCATTCAAAAATGAGAACAGGGCCTGCAAAGCAAAACATAAAATTCTATTCCAGAGGAGGATGTGATGACTGACAGAAAATACACATTTGAATTGGATTAACCGACATTTGCGGCTGACTCTCGGTGACTTGATGGCTCAAACTCCACACATTTCTGTCTTTCTCATCTGATCCATGAAGTATTTCAGCAGGATAGTGGAGTAGTTTGCCATTGCTTTTTCCACTCCTCCACATTTATCTGGGCTTGGGACCGGCGTGCAGCTGTTTCTAGTTACACGACTGGGGTGTTTGCATACACAAGTCAATGACAATTTAGAGACATCACTTAGCACTAACACTAACAAGCATGTATTTGGACTGTGGAAGGAAACCGAAGTACCCAGAGTAAACCCATGCAGACACAGAGAGAACATGCAGACACAGGGAGAACATACAGACAAAGGGAGAACATGCAGACTCCACACAGAAAGGACCAGAAAGGACTCTCCACCCTGGGATTGAACCTGGGACCTTCTTGTTGTGAGGCAGCGGTGCTATCCACCGGGCCACCGTGTTTAAACACACTTACTGTTTGATAAACAGGGCTGCCTCTGGTGTCCCAGATGTGTCATACTGTGTGCTAATACAGTAATAGAGAACAGCTCTCATCTACTTTTTTTTGACAACCATTTTAAGCAGTGACTCCCCTCTAAACACCAGATCTTGGTGATGCAACAAAATAAAATCCAGACAGAAACCATAAATTTGCAAGACAATGATCATAAAACCAGAACCGAATGTTTTTTAATTTAATTTTTATTTGTGTCTTTTCAATTCAGTGATGGTCTAAATGTTGAATTACTTAACAACTTAAAACAGCATTACAAATTCCATTCCAGACTTTCTCATTTCCTCATAGCTTCAACTCACACAACTTCAGGGATCTTCTTTAAATCCTTTGAACTTTGATCCTCCACACTTCGCCTGTGTGGGTTTTGCATGTCCTACTCATTTACAAGTGTGCCTATATATACATGTCTATAACATGCCTGTCCAAAGACGTTACATCCGTTGGTCGCTCTAAAGTGCCCCCAGTGTGAGTGTGTCTGACAAATATCGATTATCAATATCACCTTGCTCATGTCATGAATGACCACTGATGCTCATGTGAGATTGAATAAATAAACAAACTAACTCTCATATTTTCTATTTTCTTTTTAAATACCTTGTCTATAGTAGAGTCCAGGTATTGTTGATGTACTGAGCTCAAGCCCTTTGACCATTCTCTTCCCCGGTCTGACATCAGCATCACTTTTTCATCAGTTGTAGAAATCTCTGTAGAAAGTCATTACATTTATCAGAAAAGCAAGTTGTATTTATAGGCATAACACAATGCAATTAGTTTCATATCATAGTACAAGGTGGTGTGATTTGAATTACTTTAAGGATATGTAACAAAACTGTTGAATGAACATTCACTCCTGATGTTGATTTAGCATTGGTTTTGTTTGTTATTTGCTACTGTAATGTTGACGCAATGGGTTCAAATTCCAGGTGGGGCTTCCAGGTAAATTGCTACATTTAAAGAAAATAAACAGCTACTGGGGATTACATGCCAGTGCATTCTTAGCACTGGTCCCAGTCTCAGATAATGCTAAGGGTTGTGTCAGGAAGGGCACCTGACATAAACCTTGTGCCAACTCTAATATGTGAATCAGAATAATCTGCTGTGGTGACTTCTAATCACAGATGAAATGGGAACAACAGTAACATGATTAGGTTTTGTTGCTTACATTAGTAAACACTCAAAGTGCGGTCATTACATAAAAAAAATTTGAGTGTGTGTGCGCGCATTGTGTTTTGTGTTGTAGTAGTGTGTCCAAATGAAAAAGAATTATGTAGTCATATTGATGAGATTGTGCTGGAAAAAGAGTAAGATAGCAGGCACTCGAATGGTAAACATTTTGTAAGGTTTTATTTACATTTCAATTAGAATTAAATAAATGTACCAATATGGGTATGCGACTTTAATGACCGCATCATAATCTGTGAAACAGGAAAAGACCAGACTATATTATACTATACTATACTATACTTTACTATTCTATGCTATACTTTAACAGAACAAAAACACATAAATGCAACTGAAAACATGAATGCTACAATCTACAAGCTTTCCATAATGCCACTACATTTTATTAATTAAAGTTCACAATAACTTTAGAAAACAATATACTGTTATTACTTTGTGTAGACAAAATTGCATCGAGAAACTGCATATATAGCTGAGAGTATATAGTGGGTGGACATACAAATGAGGACTGTACTTGCAAAGGAACAGACACATACACTTCCGAATTCCATTTAAAACTTGATACCAATGGTAGTAGAAAGTCATACACACATAATTAACTTTCACAAAAAAGTCTCTAAACATATCAAACAAGTTAGAACAGTTTCCGAGTAGCTTGTCCAACCTTTTTCCATTTAAAGTAGCTCAATTCTGCTTGAACAGGTGCTTAACATAAATTAATTATGTAATGCACTACTCTAATTTGTGACATCTTCACTTCGCATTTACATGCTAGTTCCCAATGGTATGTTCTTTACATCTTGTTGCTTTTTTCTTTGGACAAGTTAAACCAAACAAACGATGTGCATATCTATGAATAAACCTACCTGCAAATATGTGTCCTGATAGACTGGCACCATGTCCTGGGGTGGTTCCTGCCTTGAACGCTGTGCTGCTGGGTAGGAATTGATTAGGTGTTATGGAATTATTGAACAAAGACTTCTCACAGCACCATAAACAAACCACTTCAACATCATCTGCATTTTTAGCTTCTGTCAGTGTACAGTTAATCAATACCCTTGTGTGGTTTATGTCCTAATGATTATACTTAATTATGTTTTTGCTGTTGGCTGAATGTGGACATAGTTATGGACAATACAATGAATAATTGCATAACAATTTGATAAACAAATCCAGTTTTATACACTTACAGACATTTATTCATTATATTTGTTCTCCCAGAGTTTCCATCACATTTAGTCTTGCTCTCACCATGGACTTCGGGTTGTAGGCCAAGATGGTTGCAAGGCAGGCATTTCAATTGCTTTTTAAATGATGGACCATTTAAATGAAAATTAATGGGCCATTAGTGGGGCACTTTTGATTTGTAGGGGAAGTAGAAAAAGGAAAGGGTCATGGATGGAAAGTAGTAGTTTTTCTTTACACAGGTACAGTTGAGTGAGACTGTATCAGGGAAAAAGACCAAATAAGAAATACACTATATGCATTTCATAGGCATTTATATTAAGAGGACTTGGCAACTATGAATGAACTATGAACCATGAATTCCGCTCCTAAATTATCACCTCTGTTGGTGAATATGCAGCACTGATTTGCTCTTGAGGTTACCAAATTGGATGTTTATGTAGGTAATGTCCAGAGTTAAAAGAGCTCTCACACTTAAAATACAGATTCAAACAGAATAGAGTCTGAGGTGCTCCATTACTTAAGGGTAAGGCTGCCAGTTCCACTAAGCAGGACATCATATTTAATTTCTATTGCACCATTTTATATATATATCCATTTTTTGTAGGTACAGACTCCACATCAGTGTTCTAGTGTTCATTGTGTTCCAGTGCCTTCTGTTTCATCTATGTCTGTGTGTTCCACCTCTCCAGAGGCTCCCATCTTCCAGTTTCCTCCAGGTATTGGGGTTGGGTCTGGAATATGGCAAGCAGACAGTGGGTACCTATGTGTGACACAGAACTGGCTTTGATAATTGATTGAGTTTCTTTTATTTGGATAGACATTGGCCAGAGAAACTGGGATTTATTAATAGTCATATATGTTCATTTACCTGACATTTAAGTAGTATAGTAGTCATTAGTCACCACTCTGTTTATAGCTGTATGTATTAAGAATAACTATTCTGTCTGGTTTAAAGCCTTGTCTTTAGTGCTACAGGCTTCAAAGTTCAGGTTCTACTGTGTGTTCCTATTTACTTGGTGGCATGCCATATGTGGGCATGGTTTGTGTTGCCTAGGTATTCGTGTTATCCTACGAGCAAGCGGTGCATGGCGTCTCTCGGCACTCGCATCCATCAATTTTTAATAATGTACAATAAGGAGCTGATACATAAGGAAATGACACTAGACATAATTTGACTTCTTTACCTTTGGCAATATATCTCCATACTGACTCCTTCAATCTTCTTTGGATATTACACTCAGATGTGTGTTTTCTTATAATGAGGTGCTGCTGTGGTCATGATATGCTATTTTATAAAGCCAGAGGGCATCTGTCAAGAAGAATATGCACTCTAATAGGATTATTTTTATGTGTACTTATGAGCTATATGTAAGTGAAGTGATGCATAAAACATACTGCGATATAAAAAAAAATGAGCACCCGAAGTGATTTTCTTTTTAAATATCAAACTTAAATATAACACTGTTGTCCATATTTTAATGTATATACTTATATACTATAAAAAATTAATGTATTAATACAAAATAAGGCCAGGTTGTAGTGCACTACTCAAATGTGCACTACTCAATGATCAAATTCATCATCACCAAGATTGCAAAAGAAACAACAAGGTAATATGTATTTGTAGACTTGAACCATGTAACAAATCTGAACCTTCTGAAGATCTTTATAGACTTTTGGTTAGGATTATGCCACTATGTAACACTCGGTGGCCTAGTGTATTGCTTCTAATAGTTGTAGAATTAGTATTAGTAATAGTAAAGGTCTGAGTGGGTATGTGTGTAACAAACTCAATATTCTATAATTACTTTTTATTTATAGCCCTCTTCTACTGGTACACCTAGTGTGGCAATGCACTATTCAAAATAACTTTGATGGCCCAGGAACATGTGTGCACAATAGCACAGAGAGAAATACCACTGTTCCATGGAGGAAAGCGGTATACAGTAAACAAAATAAAAGCGAAGCATCATAACACACACACGTGCTATGAGATTAGAAGTTCAGTATAATGTGAGTATGTAAAAATGAAAAAGAAAAAGAACACAATGCTTTGTATGCTGTTCCCCTAGACCTTGTGATAACAAGTCTATCAAAATAAAGCGCACAGTGGATCCTGTACCTGCCGAGCCATCAGCAAGGTGTGCACGGCAGGGCACAACCCAAGAAAAGACATTTAAATCACATTAGCTCCATTTAGAGACCCATTTTGACCTACTCCATGTCTTTGGAATGTTGGAGAGAACTGAAGTACCCAAATGAAACCCACGCAGGATTGGGGAGAGGATGCGACTCCATAACAGTGCTAACTGCTGTACCGCTGTGCAGTCTCTGGCAAATTTAGTAATGATGGTCTGTTTATGGTTCTGGTTATGATGATGGTCAATGACAGTTATTACTAAATCAGTTATATATTTTACATAATAGGTAATAAAATGGAATGGGTGGACATTCTGCATATGGGACAATGAATAAAATGCTATTCACCTTGCAGCAAGATGGATTTCTGGATTTCACGTTCGCTATTACTGTAATGTAAGGCTGGTAATGTAAAGGCTTAAAATGAGCTTAGGTGTGAAGACAGTAAAAGCATGGCCATAACTAACACCATCACATCTTAGTATGTCTGTATTGGACAGTGAGAACCCTTTCCTCCCCTGTGCCTTACCCTTCTTTGAGATTTTTTAAATATCAAATAGGAAGGCAGAACAAGAACAAATTTCTTATTTTGGAAAGATTTAATGGCACAATCCCTAATTTGAGTAAGTACAACCTCAATTCCAACGAAGTTGGGACGTTGTGTAAAACTTGCACAAAATATAAAAAATAAAAGAAGACGATGATTTGCGAATCCTTTTTAACCTATTTTAACACATTAGAAAGACAAGATAATTAATGTTCAAACGGATATTTTGTCTTGCAAATGTTCACTGCTTTGGAAATTAATACCTGCAACACATTCCAAAAGAGTTGGAACAGAAGCAAAAAAAGACTGGAAAAGTTGAGAACATTACACAGGTGAGTGTGATGATTGTGTATAAAGGGAGCATCTTCGGAAGGCTCAGTCGTTCACAAGCAGAGATGGGGCGAGGTTCACCTCTCAGCAACTGTATGAGAAAAACTCCCAACAGTTTAAGAACCAACAGTTTCTCATCATGCAATTGCAAGGATTTTGTGGATTTCATCATCTAAAGTCTATAATATCTTCAAAAGATACAGAGAACCTGAAGAAATCTCTGCAAGTGGCAAGTCCAAAAACCAACATTTCATGCTCTTGATCCCTCAGGTGGCACTGCATTAAAAACCGACATCATTCTGTAATTAATATTACAACATTGGTTCAGCAACACTTCAGAAAACCATTGTCAGTGAACACAGTTCATCGAATAATCGATAAAACTCTACCATGCAAAATGAAAGCCATATATCAACAACACCCAGAAACGGCACCAGCTTCTCTGGGCCCGATCTCCTCTGACATGGACTGATACAAAGTGGAAAAAGTGCCCTGTGGTCTGATGAGTCCACATTTCAAATTGTTTCTGGAACTTTTGTCCATCGTGTCCTCTGGGCCAAAGAGGAAAAGGGCTGTCCGGATTGTTATCAGTGCAAAGCTACAAAAGCCAGCATCTCTGATGATATGGGGGTGTGTTAGTGCCCATGGCATGGGTAACTTGCACATCTGTGAAGGCACCGTTAATGCTGAAAGGTACATACAGGTTTTGGAGCAATTTATTCTGCCATCCAAGCAACATCTTTTATAGGAATGTCCCTGTTTATTTCAGCAAGACCATGTCAAGCAACATTCTGCACATATTACAACAGCGTGGCTTTATGGTAAAATAGTGCAGCTAGTCTGCCTGCAGTCCAGACCTGTCACCCATTGAAAATGTGTGGCACATGAAATGCAAAAAACGTGGACTGTTGAAAACCTGAAATAACATCAACAACTGAGCAATTCCACCTACAAAGCTTCAACAATTTGTCTTTAGTTCCCAAACACGTATTGAGTGTTGTTAAAAGGAAAGGTGATGTAACACAGTGGTAAACATACCCCTGTTCCAACTCTTTTGAAATGTGTTGCAGCATCAAACGAGTGAATATTTGCAAAATTTGTCCGTTTGAACATGAAATATATTCTCTTTGTAGTGTAGATTATAGATATATAGTTATAGAGTGCAACGAAGCTCTGGATAAGAGAGATTAGCAGATTAAACCATACATTTACATTTATGTCATTTAGTAGACACCCTTATTCAGAGCGGCTTAAAATTAATACAGTCTTTATACAGTCACAGTCTAAGCAGTTATGGTCTACTAGACCACAGAGGTGGGTTTTGCAGAGAGGGGATTTGAACCATTGATTTTCTGGTCCAGAGTCCAGTACATTAACTGCTAGGCCACCATAGGCCCTTGGACAAAGGGAAATAAATGATTGTGATTGGACACCTAAAACATATGGAAATTATTCATACAAATAGTTGTCATGAATCTTTTAGTAAACCATGTTTTGGTACAGGTTTATTGGTACAGGTTTACTGATGTAAGGTCACCTGTTGTGTATTACTGTAGTTGGTGAGTTTAACTCACTATCCACTATGATTCTGACCAGGGGTGGGGTAAAATAAGAATGTTATTTCCATTTTCTGAGTGTTATGCTGGTTAAGAAAGTACTCAGAATTCTTCAATGCCAGAAATTGATTATATGATCATTAACAAATAAATAATAATAACAATAGTGTAAACACAGTGTACTAGTGTAAAATAGTTAAAAAAAAAAAACACAACTCATAAGTTTACTAAAGAGAAACATGAATAGACCTAAGCAGAAAAAGAGCAGTTTACCATCTTTAATGTTTACATAGAATGATATTCTGGTATAAGGCATGGCAGGAATATTGCTCTGGTAGCATGCTTGTAAATCTGGTTTAAGCCATGGCAGGAATATTGCTCCGGTAGCATGCTTGTAAATCTGGTTCAAGTAGTATGTATTTTGTGTTTATTGAAACTAGTCATGATGTTCACATAGTGGATACTACATTTTGTATTTTAGGCTGGGTTTAGTTGGATTAAAATGCATAAAACCTCACTTCAGACTTCACTTCATTAACTCCTCTGTCAGGCCTGAAATGTCTATAGGTTTATTCATAAATTTATCCTTATTGTGTCATATTAGTCATCACTGCACAGTAATATAACAACAGTAAAACTTTACACTAATAACCTTAACTGGTAGGGCACCATGCTGTCCATCCAGATCGTAACAAATGAGCACATTATAATTAGGTTAATGGTACCATAATTATACCATCCTTCACTGTCTAAATAATAAGACCTGCTGGAGAGCAATATGACATCTTAAAGTGTATACCTCATAGTGATAATACTATATGGCCAAAAGTATTTGGTCATCCCTTGAAATTACTAATGCTCTGAGGTTGATATTATTAAACAACCGCAAAAAGTAACAGTAGAATGGGCTATACTGATTACCTCAGTAACTCCCATTATCACATTTTTTTCACCACCCAAATAAGTCAGATAATCTGCTTTTTGCCCTTCCCTCGTCCTCGTAAAGGTGGGATCTTTAGTTTGTCAGCAAAAATGCTGATTAACAAAATTAGAACATAATTGAAATGTTTAAACACAGTGTTCCTCAAATAAAGATTAAAAGTAATTTGCATTTTTCCGTCCTAACCTTCTCTTGATTTGGCTTATATTGCATTACCTTACTGATATTACTGGACAAGATGTTCCTTGTTGCTCTAAAATCTTATTGCATAAAACAATCTTTTATCCAATAATGCTGTTGTCCTAGAAGTGTAAATTACATTTGCCAGTAGCACACAACCCCACACCATTGCAGACCCTGACATTTGGGCTTGTTGCTGATAACTAAAAGAAAAATATTTAGTCTGGATTACATGGTATCCATCTCTTCCAAAAAAGATCTGGAATTCTGATTCATCTGACCACATATGGCTTCTTAGAAACACAGTAATGTTTTAAGTGGCATTTGTGAATGTATCTCCATAGTGTAATGCTTTAGTCTACCAAATTCATCTAATCTAAATTTCTCATGTGGATATATCACCTAAAGCACTAAAAAAAGAAAAGAAAAGAAAGCACTAAAAAAACTCTGTACATAAAAAGATGGACTACAGTCTGTAATCGTATAGCTAAGAAAACTATATAGAAAATGGGCCTGAGAAAATTGAGAATGAGTGTAGAAATTAAGGTATACCTAAAAATATGTAGATGAAAGCATTTTAATAGGCAACCTAAAATTAAGATGATGTCTAAGACGCCAAGAAGCCTCTCCAATATTATTCTGCAAATAATGGAATCTCTCGCTCTTGCTGTGTGTACTGTGATTAGGCTGTCTGGCTTGCTAACACGCCTTTTTTTCCCCAGTAGAAAACTCCACATTAAAGCCTAATCTACAGAAACCGTACAGTGGTTTATACACATGGCAAGCTTGGCTGATGTTGATGATCAGTGTGTACTATATAAAATGTTTTATTCCAGAAATTCCCATGTCCTTCTCAGAGACCTGATTATATTAAAATCATGAGCTTGTGTCAACCCATTGTCCCAATGGAAAAAGCTAATGAATCGAGATTACTAGAGATTGCTCTGTGTCACAGCGTCAGATGTTGTTGGTAATCATTTCAAGAGTCAGTCCACTTAGTAATAAAATTTGCATTTGTGAAAAGCCTGCATGTCGTGTGTGTGTGTGGTGGTCTTGTTATTCTTGTGAGGGCCAAATGTCCATACAATGGTATTTAAAACTGAAATTTTTACTTTGAATTTGACTGTCTTGTTTTTGAAAATCAAAAAGAGCCAAAATACTTGTTTTAGGTTACTCGGTTTATGGTTAGGTTAAGGGTAGGTGTAGCATTAATTAGCTACAGTAGTCGATTAAAGTCAGTGGAAAATCTTCACAAGGATAGCAAGACAAATGCATGTCTATGTGTGTATTTGTGTGTGTGTGCATGTCATGTTTATATTACGTTTGTTTATACCAACAATATTTTTATGTAATTATTTTATTCTATTTTTTATGGAAATTGCAGCTTTCTTGCAACCAAAAGAGTAAAATTATTTGCTTTAAGTCACTGAGGATAAAGTTAGGGATACGGGTAAGTGCCAGTAAGCATCACCTGGAAAGTCTAAAGTCTAAAGTTCTAAAGTTAGGAATACAATGACTGAGTGTGGTCGTGTGTGCGTCCATTACAACAATCACACACTGCCCTCAAGTGGTTCTTCATGCTCAGCTACCGAAGTTGGCTTTGATTTGTTCAGTCAATCACAGTAGACGGATTCCTATACATACTGTATCTTAGCACTCTGGTTAATATACACGATATACCAAACTTTGTGGTGATCCAAAGGTCCATCCAAAAACATGGTTGTTATATATTGTCTATTTTGCTGCTAAAACAGCCTATTCCTCTGATAAGGCACTTGGATTAGTTTGGATTACGACTCGGGCAGAGATGTGCACTATTGACAAAAAATGATAGTTCTATAGTTGATGGGAATCTGTTGATAATTAGACAGTACATTGGGAATATATATCTTGGGTTTACTGTATTTAAATGTTTTTTTAACCCATCTTCTTTCGTATTGGTGAGAGAATAAGGTAAATATTGCCATCTGTTGCTTTTTGTAAAACACTCTTTTTGCAGAATCACTTAGCTAAAGTTTGCTGAGTGTGTTTATATGCCTTTCGTTATATAAAATCATATGACAGTTTTGTGACAGCTGACTTCCAAAGTTTGTCTTAATCGTCATATTCTGAATGATGGGTAGTTCCTAGATGGTAAACTAAGTTCCAAGCTGTCTTCAATGGTAACCAGTTTTCAATATATTTTTCAGATTACATTACATTACATTACATTCAGATTTAAAACATTAAAAAAAGGCTAGTGAGGCCTGTATTTAGGTGCTAGCCTTCCTATACAGTTTGGGGTTAACCTTCCTATAGAGTTTGAATCCGTGTACCATCTTTGCCATTCATGGCTTAAAAATTCAAATCAGAAACTGTGGTGTTAGACATTTCCTTGTCATTAACACAATACAGGTATTCACAGTTTCATTTTATTTCTGTTCATTTTACATTTACGGCATTTAGCATACACCCTTATCCAGAGTGACTTACAAATCATAGTCTTACAATTCAAGCAATGGTGGGCCTTTCTTAAGGACCATCAGGTCCAGAGTCTAGTACCATGACCACTAGGCTACCGCAGTCCATCAGGTTTCTTCTAATGGCAAGTCAGATCTGACTACAAATGTAATGCAGCAACTTACATTGCTTACAGCTTAATGAAATTGGTAATCATGTATTTACTGTATTTATATGTACTGTCTGGACAAAATCATGAAACCTATCAAATGACAGAAACAGTTACGATATATGTACACAGTATCTGTGTAAGCCAGGTAAATTCTTCATCAAAGTTGGTAAACCATTTTTATTTTAAGACATTGCTTTATGGAAACAGGGTGGATACCTGATAAACTTGTTTTTTTTTTTTGTGGTGGTCTGTACTTTCCAGAAGATTTGTTGATCCAATAAAAATATATGTTCATATATTGTACCTGAACAAATGCCATTCCTGATTATTTTAATGCTACAGCTTACAAAAGCAGGCAGCATGGTGACTTGGAAGATATCACCATCACATCATAGCAAGAACATCCTGGGTTTTATCCATGTAGACTACTCTTGGTCCTTTCTGTGTAGAGTCTTCCCATATCTTGGGAGAAATTAAAATTAATGAATAAACTCATGAAGCCGTTCTAGCAGTCTGGAGAAGCACAGCTCAGTAATTTAAAAGCCAATTGACAGCTAGAGGCGATTTCAGTGCAAAAAAATGTCTGGCTTTGCAAATTTTTTATAAAAAGGCAATTTTGTTTCCATGAAAATCATTCATACTGAGAGCACTAGTGAAAATTCTTGTTTGCAAAGGATTCATACTGCAGCAGGATAATTAACGACATCACACATCAAAGCTTTGCAACAACTGCTTGAAGACCAAAGAGCAAGAATTGCTGACCGTCATGGATTTTCCTTCACAGTTACCAGTCTTGGGCCACAGGGAAACAAATATAGCCAAGCATTCAGTAACATAACAAGATGCTCTTTGTAATACTGTGAAATCATTCTGGAATAACATCATCTGATTTGCACACACACACACTTGTGGAGTCCATGTCAGCTCGAGTGCTGTCATGACAGCAACAAGGGGGCAGTACCAAATGTTACATAATACAAATTTTCTCTCAAACTGTTATGCTTACTACATGATATATAACGAATAACCTTGTATTAAACTGGAGACAAATGCAAGACTGTAGATGCTTTTGTAGTGGTGGTCTCAGATATTTGGTCACCTGTGCAACACCATTAATAACGGATTTGAAAAATAAGGGTAGGGCAAATATTATATGAAGATTACATTCAAAAGTAATGATATATTTAAAACGAACATACATGTAATATTAGTTCACTATCTGTTTATTCGAACCATGGGAGTATGGTTCTCTATCGGTTGTACTTTCACATCACATTGTAATGGCCGCCAGGTAGCAGCACTGAGCCTAAGTGCTGTCTGTTTCCATGGAAACATAAACACCGATAAGAGTCAGACGATAGGAGAGTTTAATATGGCGGGTAAATAAGCGAGACTCTTTATCTTTATCTTACTCTCTCTACTCTATTGGTCTTTATCTTAGTTCATTAGACATACATAAAACAAACAGCAGGTTCGTCTGCATGGCTTCCTATCATCAAGTGAGGAGAAGCGGACTTCCACGGGAAGTTTGGAAATGGCTGCAGAGTCTAGGGTTATCACTTTCGCCCAAAAACGTCCGGAGGTGAGTGACCGCGTTCAAGCTAAATGCACTTCAAATGCAAATGCGCCTATATGCGCGATATTACGGGTATTCCACTGCTAACTCCAAAATCACTTTGCCACGAGAGACGTGTTGCCAACTTAGCGACTTTTTTTTTTTTAGAAATATTTAGCGACTTTTCAGGCCCCTCTAGCGACTTTTTCTGGTGTTGTTGAAGACTTTTGGAGACTCGGACGTGAAAGCGCATATCGTTCTGCAATTACTTAACGTGCAGCGTCTTTTCAATACAGTATTTGCACTCAAAGCAGGAGATCCACAAGACTCCGATTCCGGACTGCAAATGAATTGCGCATGCTCAAAGCCAAAGTTGCCGCTGATCAGTTTTCAAATTTAAAAGCTTTATTGGCATGACAAATTTTGCATTGCCCAAAGCTAGGGTACAAAAAAAATGTAAATTAAAAAAAATAAATAAATACATACACACACA
>JAUZST010033994.1:0-28425 GCA_034779995.1 Parotocinclus haroldoi | reverse complement strand
AATGTTGGGCAAAGCAAGGCGACGTTCATTGGAGGAGCGCAGCGGCCGGGAGGTAGCATAAGCCTTCAGGAGTGAGTTCAGGTAGGAAGGAGCCTGCTCTGTCATCACTTTGTAGGCGATCGTAAGGGCTTTGAATGTGATGCGAGCAGCCACTGGTAGTCAAACTAAAACTTTTTAAAGCATATGATCTTAACGATTCTGTTTTACTCTCAAACTTGATCAGAATCATCTCATAATGTTTCTTGAATAAAGCAACAACATCCACTCTATCCATTTTTTTATTATAAAATGTGATCCAGATTTTGCGGACATGGTAACGTAGGCAGTTGAAAATACACACTTGCAATCTTAACGTTAGACTATTCAAAATAAAACATGTTTATTGATTGGATACTAAATCAGAAGTGCAGGAACTTATTTTGCCAGATTTTTAGGCGTGTAGATAAAGGACTGATTTATTCTGTTAATGGACTGTCGACATTCAATAAAAATAGAAAAAAGTCGTTATCTCACACAGAAGCAGAGTAAACCCACGGGGACATGGGTAGAACATACAAACTCTACACAAGTGCAGTCCAGGGTCAGGATTAAACCCCGGAGCTGTGAGGCGACTGCTCTAACCACATGTGCCACCTTGCTGCCTCACTCTGGAAGACCATTTCTTTGTAGTAGGTGGATAAATTAAGGTTCCAGGTAGAACTGCAGCAGATATACTAGGAGTCTGAATGATTTTAGTTGTCCTATTTTGCTCCCTCAGAGGATTGCTTACAATTCAAGCAATTGTGGGTTAGGGGCCTTGCTCAGGGACCCAACTGTGGCAGAGGTGGGATTTGAACCCTGTGGTGATATTTTTTTTCCTTTTCTCTTGTGCTCCTTTAATAGCTATTTTTCATTCCTTTTTCATTTTGCTTTTTAACATTTAACTAGACATAAATTAATGTCTTTGCCCCCGTGAGGGTGTGGTCCCCAGGATGGTAAGACGATACATATCACACTCCCTTCGTTGATGGTACCTGTTTTTCATTAACAGCCACATGGATGGATAAAATGTGTCCTAGTATGATGTACTATAGCTTCTGCTTGTGCAAACTGGGCAGAATGTTATCTATAACACCAATTATTTTTGAGGAAGGCTTTTTGGACCAAAACATGTCATCCCTACCAACTGCATTGCTTTAACAAGAGGCTTCCATGTCTGTATGCATTTGAAATGTCTTTGTTCTTGTATTTAGACGCAGTTGTTCATTCTGGGTCGTTTGTGTTGTATAGCTTTCTGTATTAATAATGTTTGTTTCTTCTGAAAGACTAGTCAAGCAGAGTAGTGGACAAATCAAGTGCCTTGGTCTGACATTTTACATGAGAATTGCTCCTGGAGCTCTTTGATGCTTTTCTAATATTCCTCACTCTTGCTAGTCTGCATCCCTCTTACTATTGCTCTCTCTCTCTCTCTCTCTCTCTCTGTCAGGAGCTGCAGTTTGAGAGACTGACTCGAGAGCTGGAGGCAGAACGCCACATTGTCGCTACCCAACTGGAGAGATGCAAACGAGGATCTGAGACTGGTAGCACCATGAGCAACGTAAGGTAAGAAGCCTGGGTTTCCTGATACCATGTGATAGAAATGACATCTGGTACTGTTGAGCTGTGGAACCCTGAATTTCTAAAATGTGTCTCTGGGAAGCATTGATTTTCTGTGAGGAATGGGTCTAGGGTTCTGTCTGTGCCCACGCCACACTGACATTTTCTGCATGAAGGAGTAACAGCTGGGTTCTCACACACTCTGTCGCACAAACTGGACCACAGTGGACTTTGGGAGATATCTCCAAAGCACAAGTGCTATTGTCTGTGGGTGGGAGTGACCAGGGGATGTGGGGTTCAATCCGTTATTGCTCTTCACACCGTAGATCCTGAATAACAACTGATGAACCGAATTGTATGTAATGCTACAGGTGAGCAGCAACATTATAGACATTACTTCTGCTTCTATGCTGCCATTGGCAATGTTTGCTGTGGTTGGAAAAAAACAGCACACTGTGCCAATATCTTACATTATTGCATGAACCTACATTATTTCCACTCCACCTGGGACTGGACCCAAGACCTTCTCGCTGTGAGGCAACAGTGCTACACACCGAGTCACCGTGCCATCCTCCTGAAGTTAATAAAATGGGTCCTATTTATAAGGAAAGCTCTTACTATTCTACCCACAGAAGGAAACGTGACTGAGATACTGTGTTAACAAAAGTCCCATTATGATTTTTGTTATTTAATTAGTAATTTTAAGCTATTAATGTTAATATTGTCAGTCAGGAATGTAAACGGAAAGCACTAGCAGCTTTTTTAAGAGCTGGACTTCTGGAAAGGAGCTCCAGGATTGAACCCCTGATCAAAGGCAATTTAACCATTACATCTCTGACAGATTGATTGAAAATGATGTAGAAGCCATATGATAAATACTTTAGTGATGTTGCTCCATCATGAAACTTCGTTTATCCTTGTCAGGCTGCTCATTGACAGCTTCATCTTCCAAATTCAATCAACATTATAATGATGTTGCTTTGTTATGGCTAGCGTCGTCACTAGGTAACGCATGTACCTGAAATAATATTTCAGTCCGCGTGCCATTATTGTACAATATTCCAATGTCCTGTATATAAGCTCACTCCTAGTCCTGAATTCAGGCACACGAGCACCTCATCATAAATAACTTCCAAATTAGCATGAACTTGATAGTAATTAAGTGTGTTTAGCGACCATGCTTTGGGTTGTTAATTATGCGTAGCTGCTAGCTTCCTGCTCTGAATAGCGATAGAACCTGTGTGTGAAAATATAGGTATGAGACATCCTTTGGAGAAGTAAGAGAGAAGCTGGGGATATCCTGTCTTTTAAAGGTGTATTAATTAGATCGCAGGAATACTGATGGCTTTGAACTTGTGCACCCCCCCTTCATTACACACACACACACACACACACACACACACGCACACACACAAATTCATATTCATATCCACAGTTCAGGCCTGTCTGGAAGCTGACATGTTCGGATGGCGTCTCAAGCTTCTTAAACAAGCAGAATAATGATGTTCAATTATTAAAAAGTTCTGCAGTGCAGCGACACTCGGGTCGCTATGCGAATGCAGAAATTCTGGCCTGCATCTTGCCCCTTTAGTTACACTTGCCCTGTCCTCTGAACCTTCTGATCAAACGTTCCAAGTCAGGTTGGATTGGAATGATAAGTCATTCTGCATTGGCAAAAAAATGCCTGAGCACCTCCAGGTTTCAGGCACAGATAATGAGAAAGACCGGCAATGCTGAAGGATTTTGTATGATCAATTTACCCTTTAACTGCTCTAACTGAACCAGACCATGGCAAGCTAAAGTTTGCTTTTGTCAGTGGGGCCGGTGTTGTACTCAACAGGAAATCCGACACTTATTCGTTATAGAAATGAATTAACTGTCCACTTGTGTTTGCTTCTGTAGCTTTAATTTGTAGCAAGATACTTAGTCTACTGCTTTTGTGCGTTTAGGTCTTGACCAATCTAGCATTTTTAGTCATAGTCAGAAATTGTGTGCTGAATCTCTTATCTCTGGATCGTTGTGGCCTCGTGTAAGTACCTAACTACCTTATACATTAATGAGCTTGTGTTTAGACTTTTTTTTTTGTATAAGTTAGCCAAGTTTGTATTCATGACTTTCCACTACTTATTTGTAACAAGCTGTGACTGGCATTTGTAAGTGTGTGTATCTGTCCTATTGTAAGTAGTACTGCTGTGTTTGTCCCCACACTACCTGTATATTCTCTCGAAGTAATGATTATATAAACTGGTTCCCTCATTGAGTTTTATCCGGCTGATCTTGTGATCTACACATTTTTAGTTTGGTTGTTTATATCACTCGTGTATTCAGCTGTATCAGTGATGCATCTTTATGTATCTTTTACACACAATTCTTATGATAATTATTATGATATCTACCATGAAAGTGGCATTGTGGTCATGTCAACGATCAGTTCAAAACTTTTCAAATCACTTTGTTAGGGAACGTAATGGTGCACACACATTTCTTATTCAGAACTTCATGCCTGTTAGCAGTATCTGGAATTGTTCATGATCACATGCCTTTCATACAGTATATCAATGCCAAAAGGATTTCAGGTTTATCCACATATCCACAAAAGGTTTGTTAATAAATTAAATAATAAATGAATAAATAATGAATCTAATAGCTACTAATGCAATCTCGTCCAAGCTTTGAATGATGGACTGGTGACCTCCTCAGAGCTACCGTTCATCTGCTATCTGTTATCTGTGATTTCCAGGATACCCAGCAATAAATATCATGACCTTTTTCTTGGACTCCACAAATAGTCACACAAAATTAGCATTGAGGAAACGTGTTTCAGCTAGAATGTAAATCACTGACAGCGAAAATGGCTTTTGTTCATTCGGTTTTAATCATCCCTCTGCCTTTTGTGTACATCTGAGGTAATTAGTAAGGGGACCAACTACCTGTAGGCATTAATTAGAGTTACTTTTGACTGTTATTTTGGATATCATAGACGGTAAAATGTCACAGCATCAGTGATTCTTTCTGACACTCCTGTTGTCACGTCTTCAGCTACCGTCAAATATCTTTGTGTAAGATCCAAAGCGGTTTCGTAACTGGCGCTGAGCTTTTTTAGGCACCGAACTTTGTAGCCAAACACACGAATAAGCTTTGGAGCTTCAGAGCTGCACGAAGCACCATGAAAGAGTTAGCAGAGAGCCACTTAACCGGGGCATCTTTGAAATGGATTGGACTATAGTAAACAGAGCTAATATGCAGTAAACCCTCAGGAACTGGGCTGTACTATGGGATGTGTATATATAGAAGATTATAATATAAGCCTGCACTTCGGTCACAGAACAGCAGTGGAAACTCGCTCACTGTGGATTTCCAGCTCTGCTCACTTGAAAGCTATTCTGGATAAGAGTCTCTGTTAACTGTTCTATATGAAAAGATTCATGTCAAAGCTGTCCTGTTGTAGAAAGATAACCAAGGCATTCTGAGTTAGAGTGAGAATTTAGTCAATATTGGACTACAGCGGCGTAACCGTACACACTGCTTATGATTTTGTTCACGGTTATATTTGCTCATTTAAATAAATTTTTAAAAATTTGCCAAATCTTAAATGCATAAAAAGCAACATCACTCTGACACACTTTGACCATGAGGGTGAAAACATTCTTTTTTTTTTTTTTTAATTCAAAGTACTGGTATCCTGCGTGTTACAGCGGCCCAGTTTACATTTTTTTGGCTTTACAATGAGAATCCAATAAAACAAACTTTCACTAAACAATTCATTATTCAATATATGACATGAACTATTCATCACTTGTTTTTAAAATAGTTTTTGTGTTAATCATTTTACTCAACTGTAGATGAATTTGAGTTTTTATCATGTTTAAGGCAGGCTACACTTATATATACTTTATTTTATTCATTTTTACCTCTTAATCCTGTACAGGGTTGCAGTAAAGCCAGTGATTAGCAGGTGGCACAGGGTGCAAGGCACCCACGCTCAAACACGAAGGGCAATTTCTAACACTGATTATTCTAAAAGACTTGGCTTTAAACTGCGGGAAACTGGAGTACCCGGAGTAAACCCATGCAGACAGGACAGGACATGCAGACTCCAGAATTTCACATTGTGAGGCGACAGTGCTACCTACCAAGCTACTGTATCGCAGATAGCATATAAATTAAAATATTAATCTACTCACTTTTTAATACATTTAGGTCAGAACCTATCCTGATCGTAAATGGGGGCTACTTTTATCAAATACTTTTCATGCATAAAGATGTATAAAAGTTTCTTGTATTACACGGCAGATCTTGCAATCTAGTCGCAAAGGAGCCTCATTGAGAACGGTATACGCATCTGTCAGCACGACGTATAATTGTGACCTCTGGTGGTCAAAAATGCAATTGCTTCACACCAAGTAACAAAGAAGTACGTATGATCCAACTTGATGATGCACCTTGTCTCATTTTGCATCACGATGCTTTGTCTCATGATTTAAGGTTACACCCTTATTGGACTCTGAGCTCTTTTTGTCAATTCAGGCTGGTTTTAGTCTTAACTACGTGTCAAAGGTGTGTTTTTTTGTTATTTGGTCAATTTAACGCTGTTTCCAGCATTGAATTTCTATTTTATTGTAGACACAAGGTTACACTGATAGACGCGGTTATATTGAAAGTAGTTGTACATACTGAGATTTGAGATTTAACGTAATCAGTTAACCTAATGGGGAGGTGGGGGGTGCGGTTGGCTGGAGCATCTGCATATGACACAAGGCCAAACTGCATGTGTGACTCTGTCTGGTTAATAACACGATTCCTCCATTCACACAACTCCTTCTACACAAACCCTGCTGTTGCTTTCTATTCTCCTCAGTGCTTTGACACCTCGGCTCCTTGTTTTCCCAGATTCCCTTTGGCAGCTCTTTATCCAGCTTGACATTATCTGTTTTCTGCACTGGTGGCACTTGGGTGTAAACAGTCAGAACGTCTGCCTGCTTTTCTCTCATTTCTCTGAAAGCTTACATTTTTCAGAGCAGCTCTATAACCTGTTAGTTCAGTGTTTTAGATTTAGTGCTATTGACCAGGAGGTTGTGAGATTAAATCCCAGAAGGGACTGGGACCCACTTTTCAGTTCACTGATGAGACTTCAATAAACGTGTAAAATAAACGCTGATTTCGAAGTGCAATATTAATGGGTTTTATTGAGTTACGAGACATTGCTGTGTTTGATGCTGTCCCAGTTGCTACCAGGTTAAAAATAGCTAAGATGAGTAGGTATTTTAAGTGCTCTGTCTGTGCTGCTGAAGTCTGGCTCATTTAGGCAAAGCAATTAGACGTCCATTTTCTTTTTGGCTGAAGGTCTCAAATGCACAGAAGCTGCTAAAATCTAATGTGCTTCTAATCTGCAAGTAAATTGTAGTCATGTTCTGTTATCCTGAGTACAGGTGTGAGGTTCTCTGTCTTATATCTTCTTTAGCTTACTCGAAACCGAATTGGCATATAAACTCTGCTCTAATAACTGAAAGAAACATTTCCAACTTGGCAGCTCTGGGATCTGAACTCACAATTTGCCACTAAGCCACTAGCTTGTTTACACACCAGAACATCATCACATGCCACAGCATCTTTTCAGTAACCGTAATTGACGAGGAGAAGTCATTACTACAAAAGTTTATAGACGAGTGTATTGGGACATCTACACTTTACGTTACAGGGACTTTTAGGATGTCCCAATTTAAATCCATAGGCATTACCTTTGAGGTGGTCTGTCTCGTTGCACATATGAAAGCTTCCAGACTTCTGGGAAGGCTTATCTAGAAGATTTTTTGACTGCGTCTAATGAAATTTATGACAGTATTTGTGAGGTCAGGCTCTAATGTTGGATGAGAGGACCTGCTTGTTTTTGTCTCCATTCTTGTTCATTTCAAAGGTGCCCATTTGGGGTTGGGGTCAGGGCACTGTGTGGTATCAGTCGAATTCTTCTGCACCATGCTCATCCAAATATGTCTTTAATTTGTGCACTGGGTAAAAGTTATGCTTAAACAGAAAAGGGCCTTACCTAACTGTCTTCCAAAATGTGTCCAAAATATCTTGGTATGCTAAAGCATTCATTTTCCCTTTAATAGAACTAAAGGGCGTACACCACAACCCCATAGAATTGTTCCTCCCCCACCAAACTTTACAGGTGGTACAGTGCAGTCACCAAACCCAAACTCACCCTTCAGGCTGCCAGATAGAAAAGCGTAATTTGTCACTCCAAATAACGTTTCTATTCCTCTGGGGGCAGGGATGGCATTTTTCCACCACCTAGTGTTGTGCTTGCCGACACGAGGCTTGGAAACCCATGCCACTGTGCCCAGTTTTATGCAGATGTGATTACCAGACTAAGTTTGGAAGTTGTTCAGATTTTATTCTTTGCAAGGGTTGAAAGTTTGTGGCCAAGTTGCAGCGGTTCCACGTTTCAATAATACCACTCTACTAATAATACCATATTTCACAAACTGACTCTTTGTAACGGCATCCTATCAATGTAGCAATCAATTCAGTGAGCTCTTTAAAATGACCCATTTACAAATGTTTGTATAACTGCATGGCTACCTGCTACCTGTGACAATGGGACTGAATAAAACACCAAATTCAATGCTTAAGTGTAGCGTCTCAATACTTTGATCCATCTAGTGTATTTTTCCATTCTGGACTGATTCAATTAACAATTTAAAAATTATATAAAATACTTTATTTAGCTTTATTTATACTGCTCACAAAAATAGAGGACATTCCAAAATGAAATCGCCCATAATGAAATATCTTTTAATTTTTGTTAGCAGTGTGTTTACTAGCTTAGGCTGTATGCTTTATGTGTTATGACTTGGATGAATATTAAGGCACATTTAAAGTTAAAGCACTGTATGCGCTAAATGAAGTACTCTGACATTTTCATATGTAGTGACGTGATACGTAGAAAAAGTTAAAGACACTGTGATCACTCAGTTCTGTACAACTTACAACAACTTACAAACTAATTAACACTGTAACTATTCTTTATTGGTACTGTAATTCAGTGTAAAGCTCTAGAACCTATTACTTCCGAAGAACCTTTCGCCTTTTTTATAAAGACTATTCAAGGCCAATATTCAGTGTTTAATTCACGTTATTTCTAAAGCTGGAGAGCAAAAATCTTAATCTCATTGTATCCTCAGTGCTTCTACTTGAGATAAATGCAATTTAGCATTTTATTACACTCAGGCAAGTTATGACCCGGGTTGCTTTTCTCACTCTGTTTTTTTGAACCCATAATGTAACCTAAACCGTAAACTAAACTGTACTGACCAATATAAAGTGCAGTTATGTGCATAAGTCTTAGACCACCTTTAATATGTTGTTTTGACAATGGTATAATGACCGTATTTACTTCCCGGACAAAGAACCAGTCACCTTGGTGTTCTGGTGGTAGTAATTTCAGGTTCCTGAAGATGGCATTGCAGGAGGATGGTCATAAATACCTGTGCCGCGGGATGCATGGATT
The DNA here is from genome assembly GCA_034779995.1 of Parotocinclus haroldoi. NCBI lineage: Eukaryota > Metazoa > Chordata > Actinopteri > Siluriformes > Loricariidae > Parotocinclus > Parotocinclus haroldoi. The sequence goes on along the minus strand of JAUZST010033994.1, from coordinate 19,340 downwards.
TAGTGGAAATGGTAGAGTGGTGCAGTGATGTGTGAAAATTGGCTAAAAGGATTGCATTTGGGCTTACCAAAGGTCATAGTGTGAAGGAAATAACTTCATATAGGAAGTGTATGTTCATACGGGTCTCCCAGCAGTAGCAAAAATCTACAGAAAATTCTTGAAGTAATTTAAATGCTATTAGGTACGTTTCAGTAATAATTAACTAAACGATCCCCAACTGAAGACAAAAATGTTAAACATCTATAATACTCTTTTCATCACTGCAATCTTTATGAGCTTTAGAATATTTCAGCCTTTACACGCTGTTCTCCTTCTGAAAAAGTGATATTCTAAAGAAGGAAAGCTGGCAGATGCTCAGATTGCTAAAATGGACACTTTAGTCTATAGAAGTTGTTTTTTTCTGTTTTTTTCCATCCAGATTTCCATCGGTTTGTTGTATTCAAATAAAGAGATTAAGAATTATATATGATCGTTATACCGCTGCCAAAACAATAGTATATCTAGTCTATGCCTGGCTGGCTTAAGCACAATTGTTCCAGTCCCCCACTGGTGTTGCATTTTAATGTTCTGAACTTGACCAAAATTTACACTTTCACAATGTGAGTCTTTGTGGTGGAAAACGTTGGATGACAGCAGTGTTTCTTTTGGTGCTGACACACAGTCCTCTCATACACCTTATAGATGATTTAATGCAGAAATTTGCAGCTACTCGGCTGAGTTTTACGGAGGCACGTGATGTCGTGACCCATTCAAGTGAATTCACCTGAACCATTTCCAGGCCCTCCCCTTTAAACGGGCCTGAGCACCGTGCATACAGAGTGATCACACTAGTCAAACGAACTGGACTTTGGGGGATTTTCTAGTGTGAGTATGAAAGTAAGAAAGACTCTGAATCCTTCAGAGAGATTTATTAATCCACACAATCTTTTAAAGTGCAATCCAAGCAAGTGTTCAGTAAGGACCTTGTTTAAGGGCCCAACAGTAGCAGCTTGGCAGCTGGTTCTCCCAGGCAGCTTTTACTGTGTTTTGTGTTTTGTTACTTTGCTGTTTCCCAACAACATCTGTTCTCTGTGTGCTGTGAGCTGTATGTGCATGGTCAGGATGCTGTGGTCTCTGAATGTCGACTGTGGAGCCCTTGTGAGAGGACGCTAATGTGGATATTTGTGATCCTTCTGTATTTGCAACTCCCTGCTGTTCTGTTGCTCTCAGCCAAATGCTTATACTTTATTATTCAAATTGGATAATGGGGGAGTGCTGAACGATTCTGCATGGTAATGTAGGCTATCGAATTACCTGCACCTGAAAGCACATCTGTGAGCAGGGGGCTTATCTGTTGCAATTGTGAAGATTGAGCTGCGTACAACTGGCATCATTTTCCAAATAAAGAGCACGGAGACACTTTCAGAATGGGGGATTTTATCCAATATATGGTAAGAGCGAGGGGACAGTGCAGACCAGTTACAATTTTTTACACAGCCTTGTTGACAAAATCACAAAAGTGGTAAATCAAAGCATAAAGTGGGAGGATAGAAGAAGATTTCTGGCAGGATCTTCTCTAGATATCTGCTGCTATAGTTGGCTTGTATATTCTTTTATAGTTGAGAACTGCAAAAAGGGGTAGATTTGCACATAAAAAAAACTATTCTGGACCTGCTCAGTTAAGGTCTTAATTGTCAAATGAAAGTGCAGCCTTGGTCTCTGAATGGAGACTTTTATTCAAAATAAGTTAAAGCAAATTGCATTAACCTCACACCTGATACGTTTGCCGCTCACAGATACCCAATGTTGGATCATTCTCATTCTCAGTAAGTAAATTACTAATTATATGTGTCCTATATCATCTAATGTCTAATGACAATTGTAGATGGTAAACAAACAAAGCAACATACTCCACATCAAAGTCATTCATTTATAAAGTGCTTATTAAAAGGAGCATCGTCTCAAATTATCCTCGCAAAAGTTTAGACCCAAAGCCCTAACAGAGCAAGCCTGGGGTCACAGTGGAAAGGAAAAACTCACCAGATTTTATAAATATTTTTAAAATATATCCCAACATCCATGGGCAGCCCAGATGATGTATGTAAGGATCAAATTAATTTACCTAATTAATAGTAATAGTTCACATTTTTTTAAATCAAAGATGATGTAGATGGTGTTGCAGGCCTATGAATACTTGAGGACCATCTGATGGGATGCATAGATTGAGAAGCGGGGTACAGTGCTGTGAATGTGTCGTTCGATCTGTGAAAAATAAGTTTCAAAGCAGATGTTAATGATTGGCAAAAAGGAGTGATTACATTTGTCAGTGCCATAGACCATGGTGTGAAAGAACCAGCCAAGACTTTGGCCAAAATCCTAGTCTACAGGAAATTCTTGTCAGGATTTGTGGAGGTATTACACACTGTTAGATATGTTTTTGTCCTGTTAGTGTAGATACACCATAATACATTGAAGATAATACAATATCACTCATTCATTCATTCATTCATTTTCTTATCAGCTTATCCTAGCCAGGGTCACAGGAGAGCTGGTGCCCAACCGGTGGCACAGGGCACAAGTCAGGAAGTCTAGACAGGGTACCAATATATTATAGGGCACACACACACACACACACACACACACACACACACACACACACACACACTAATACATATACTTACTAAGAGGCATTTTGAAAGCAGTTAGCAGTTAGCCTCACACACACGTCTTTGTAATTTGGGAGGAAACTGGAGCACCCAGAGAACATGCAAACTCCACGTGGGCGGAGCCCAGGGTCGAGATCAAACCGTGGTTCTCTGAGCTGAGAGGCGGCAGTACTAACCACTGCACCACCGTGCCCCTTGAGGATTATAATAAAATAGGAAATATAAAGCCAAAGAATATGAATTAATATTATGCATATATATATAGGCCTATGAATAAAAATGCAAGAATGCTGTTTGATATTCAGGACGAGAACAGCCGTTTATAAAGAGGAAAAAATACATTGTGTTAATTTGACTTAAGTAAGATTAAAATGTATCCCATTACAACAACTCTCACAAGTACAATTAATTCAATAGCTGAATTAAGGAAATGTAATGGAGTCAATATATTGTGTTACTTCCTGATTAAACAACCGAACAGACACCCATTGAGATGGTGATTGGAGTTCCCTTGAGCAGAAACGGTGGGAGAAATTTGTGTTAAAAACAGTATTTGATTGCATTTCGAGTGTCTATGACTTTGCATTTGTGGAAGTGTGTCATTCGGAATGCTTTCGGCGTGCAATCATGGGTGAAAAGCCTGCAGCTTTAGCTGAAAAGCATCAAATGGAGGCCCATTCAGAATTTTCTGTTGATGTCGGTTTAATAAGCCTCTTACACACAAGCACAGTGTGTATGGGAATACAGCATTAGCCATGCTTAAAGAATAGCATTAGGGACCAAATAGATCTTTGTTCGCACACAGTTGTACTGGCACTGGACATAGGCTTAAAGCAGCGTCCGAGGATTCACTACAATAAAGAGATCACACCCTGACTCGGTGTCTATAGAAATCTTGAACTGAGAAATTTCCAGTTGACAGCTAAAGCTCTTGAACTTCGCCAGACTTATTTATTTAGTAAGAATGCCCATTTGCTATTCTCCTTCACAGTGCAAATGCAAAGAGGTTTTTCACTGAAGCAAAGTCAGTGGGCAAATGAAAGGAATCTTTTGTCTGGCGAGTCACTGAAGAGGCTTCTGTGGATAAGATATAATTGTAAACATGACTTGTATAGACTCTCGTGCATACTTGATCACTAATCAACCCTTTTCCGTTGGGAAAAATCAGTCATCATTAGGGGGTGGGTGTGGGGGGGTATATATCTTGTGTCGTTACGATGAAGTGTGCAGTGAACTAATGCATTCTATACCAAAGATAGAGAAATGATGAAAGTTAGAATTACTTCTTACATATGCATTCAATTCTGTGAAACGGGTCATTGACCGATATAGACATTAAGCTGGCATTACCAGTGTCACACAGTGTCTTTTCATGATACTCTAATGTAAATATAAATGTGTTTCTCCATGATATGTAAACGTGTCGAAGATGCAGCTGGAAAGATGAATGGAGACCTAAATGTATTTTTATAGTGTTTTTTACAACGGTGCATTGTCTCAAAGCAGCTTTACAATCTTAGATGATCTTAAAAGGCCAGTCCCACATTGAGCAAGCCTAGGGCGACAGTGGAAAGGAAAAAACCCTGAATAAAGAAGGAAGAACCCTTAGGAGGACCAGGACTCAAAAAGGGACCTGTCTTCCATGGGTGACCTAGATGTTAATTGAATAGTTAAGTTGTAGTAATAGTAAAATTAAGTACATAATATAATTTAAATCAATAATCAAATTTAAATTAGTAATAAAATTCAAAATAAATAACAACACAGATTTTGAGATGAGAGGAGAGATTTCTCGGTGGTAAGCTATTATTATAAGGAGGCGCATGGTCTCCTAATAACTAAATGATGGAGTTACTGCTCTCTGGTGGGACTGGGTTCTGTTGATAAAGACCAGTAGAGTGATGCTAAACTGCTCTACACTTGCTAACCTTTTTGTAATTCACTAAAATCCACTATAACTATAGAAAATAGTACACAAACCTGCCTATTGGTAAGCTGTAACATTTAAAAACATGGTGTGATGAACCTGATACTTTTGTTTGACAGAAGCCAAAAGTGAGTCGTCCACACAAACATAAAGTGCACAAAAACTCTGTAAACACATCAGCCAAATTAGAACCCTAGTCCCTGAACTAGTAAACAAGTGAGCTCATGACCGGTGAACTTTAGAGTAAACGATAGACTGAAACCCACTTAAACTTTACTGTACTGCGTGCATGCTCTTGTTAAACGTGTTGTGTATTTTCCAAGGTCTGGAGAATACACAAATACTCAATTATCTTCTATATCTGAAGGCAGAAGAGGGACCTGACCTCTCGATAAACTATTTACTGTAGTTAATCAATCATTTGTGTGTGATGAAGTGGGATGCGGATGCTTTAGTGGCTCATTTATGTGAAGTGTGGTTATTATGTATTCATTTTCTTGTTTTTTTTTTTTCTCTCAGTTGAATAATTGAAGTGCGTTGAAGAGCGAGATGGAGAGGAAATAAGAGACACAAAAACATTCTGACTCAGTAAATGTGTCATATATTGGTGTGTGTCCAGTCACGGTCTTTTCAGACTACTGTAATGTAAATATAAAGGATATTATTAACTCGCCACACATTGACTGTTCAGTAGGGTGTATGGTTACCCAAGAGTGCCAAAACACACTGACAGTGATGGGACATGGGCAGGATCAGATTGTCCTGCAGATCTTTGGGATCTTCCTCGTGTCCATTGAATTATCCCCTCGTTTCTGATTAAAATGATGGGAAATTTACTAAACAGCTTAAGATTTCCCCAAATTTTTGTGAGCAGAGCAACAGAACGAATATTGATTTTTATACAGCGCGCTCTTTTCCATGCCTCAGTGGACATTTCTGTTCTAAACAGTAATGCATTGTTAGGTGATGTAGTAAATCATTTGTCTGTAAAATCAAACTACGCATTACTGACTAAGCTGGCCTCCACATGTACGTGCTAATGCTTTGTGCTCAAAGCCACACATTTGAAAAAGAGCAGGTCTCATCCCTCGTCCTCATACGCTGGGCAAGTCTTAAAAAGCAGGCTCATTTAGGAACAGGGACGCTAGCCAGGGGGAGGGAATTGGCGTGAGGTGTCTGGCTGTGAACACATTAGCTTGAAAGTGAGAGTGAATGAATGTGGAATATCTATTAAGCAATGCGTGTGCCACACCGAGGGAGATGAAAGCCTTATGATTGGGCTGAGATGAGAACTGATCCTAGCACATGTCTCATAGCTTAACTCGTTTTCATCTCGGTGATCTCTCCGCTGCGTAGCAATTGCAGCCAGTGCTGAACTTTCTGGGAAAGCAAGTAGCAAACAAGACCTTGAATCACGTCTTCGACCAAACATAAAACAGTAGATCAGCTTTAATAAGTTTTATTTGTTAAAGCCAGTGCTTCAATTCTGGAACAAATTTTGGAATCCAGGAACCTGAATGGATCATAAGAATGGTAAAAAGGTTTTTAACCCATTAAATAGGCAGTAACAATGACTAAAAGTGTGTATGCTTGGCTAATTTGCAGTGCCTGTACAAAATCATTCCACACTGAATAGTTTGAAAAAGCTTTATTGGCCTGAACTGAACAGAAATCCATCAAAAAGATCATTTTATTCAGCTTTATTTGCACATTTTTGCCTTGCAGTGTTCAAGTGATGAGGATAAAATGCTTCTGTTTTGAAAATGATTGAAAGTAAAGAAAATGCTAGAATAAGAGGGGTGAAAAGCGATCACCGAAAACTGAATCCTTGATTTAATGCCATCTTTTGCTTCAAATACAGCTATCGGTCTGCATGGAACAATCAAAACCCCACACAGAAAATTCAGGCAAGTGCCGCTTTACTTGAACATTTATACGACCACGGTCTTAACAATCATCATAATTCATAAGAGGGAATAAAAATATTATAATTCCAGAAGTGGTGGCCGAAAACAGCCAATCGACAATAGGAATGAGTTTCACTTCTATACACTAATAGCTTTCTTTCTACCTGGCTGTGTAGTTTTCTTACGAACTGTGCAAAACTCTTAGGACACCGTTTGATTAGTTATAGCATTGTTTTATTAATGATAAAATGACCACATTTAATTATTTCTCAGTTTCTTTGTTAGAATACAAGAGTATAAAGGAAATGTGTATACATTATTTTAAAAAAGAAGTAACAAACACACCGCTATAGTCTATAGTGGCAAGTATCTATGGGACTGTGGTGGCCTAGTGGTCAAAGTAAAGGTACTGGACTATGGACCAGGTCCAAGGTTCAAATCCCACCTTTGCCAAGTTGGGTCCCTGAGCAAGGCCCTTAACCCAAAATTGCTTGAACTGTAAGTCGCTTTGTATAAAGGCATCTGCTAGAAAAATGTAAAAAAAAAAAAAAAGGAAAGTCTAGTCTGACCTCCCCTTACACTTGAACAATAGCACTGTCTGGCAACTTTATCAAGGTGCCATGTTGACCTGTCTACAAATCATACGAATTTTTTTAGTCCAATTGTTGACCATGTGTCATATATTGTCCATAAACCAGGGCTAAAACAACAAATCTAATGGTGGCCTAATACTTTTTCAAAGCAAAATCTTTCCATAAGTGTGATATTTTAAAAGGATCGTAAATCATTTACAGTTCTCCTCGATCATTTTCTGGAGCTGTTTCTTGTTAGCGATTCATTCTGTTCGTGTTGTGACTCTCAAATTCAGAATCTGTCTCTCATCAAATTCAGGAGCTTTTCAGTTGTGTAACGTAAATTGTAAAACAAACAAAAACAAAACCTGGCTACAATGGAGGCATGACTAGCACCTGGGTAATTTCCATAACTTCCACAGCCGCACATCAGGAATCAAATTGTTCATTCACTTTAGCTGCATATGTCTTCTCGTGTTTTTTTCCAATTCAAGCAAGAGCATTTCTGTGTCGATTTGGAGAGGTGCATTCTAACCTCAGTAGTAGCCTAATTAAAATACACTGCTCACAGAAAGCAGGTGATATTTAATTATTTGAAATTTCAGTTTGACATCACCATAGTCACATTGTCTTTGTTCACTGCTGTGATAGAAATTTAAAGGGTATTCGTACAAAGAAAACTGAATACAAATGGCACTGTCAAAGATAATACTGTGGTAGTCTAGTGGTTAAGGTACTATGGGACTATGGACCAGAAGGTTCAGGGTTCAGATCTTACTTCTGCTACAGTTTGGCAAGACCCACAATTGCTTGGATTGTAAAAAACTTTATTAAATAAAATATATTAAATGTAAGTCACTCTGGATAAGGACGTCTGCTAAATGCTGTAAATGTAAAATACTCAAACCTATTGCCCAAATATAAATATAATTAAAAGTAGCTCGTTGGCTGCACACAACCAAGAGGGAATGAGTTCCTTTTAAGAAACATGAAGTTCCAAAACAGACCGTGCATTTGAAACACTTAAAAGCTTTAGGCAGAAATGAATTTGTCCTAATTGTCAAATAAGAACTGATGTTGGATCCTGGATTTTATGTAAAAATGTTGATTTAAACTGCAATGTTCTCAGCATCAGACCTAGTTCCCTACATCTAGCCTCTCACCCACGTTCAGGTTCACTACCTTTAGAGTAAAAACTTCGCCTGCAGCTTGTTACCAGAACTGTATTTACGGACTCCGAATCCGTCAGTCACGTTGCTGATTCTCTGGTTGTATTGTGTTGTGACCTATTTTTGAGTTATAGAGGTATTTATTCACTTTTTTCTGTTTTTATTTCACTTTTCAGCTGTTTTTTTCCCATTTTTGGCTGCTGGCTTCTGACTTATGGAACTGTCTTTTGATTTAAGATTACTTTTGCTTTCTGTCATTTGCCTTCTTTTCCTGATAAATGTGTCATGAAAATTTCACGCTTTTTTTTCGTCTTTTTGCTTCATGACGCGAGCTAAGATTAGTAAGGGGAACTATTGATTTCCGTGGGCTTGAACAAACTGGAATGCACTCAGATAAACGAGACAAAGAAGTACATGCAGGCCCTGTGAGGTACACGCCACCTTTCCTCAGCCTTTCAGCCATGCACCGCCATGTTTTATCTTTAACCCCCACATTTTCGTAGTCAGCACGTTGCTTGTCATATAAACTCTAGTGCGCTGCTTCTAGCAGGATGAGCCGTTTTTGATGATCATTTGTTTGGGCTCCAAACATGATTTTGAATGAAATTAGAACAGACTGTGTTTAAAAATTTTACGCAGCGTCTCGGTCCATTAGCTTTACACTTTATGACTTGATATCATAAAATCAGACTCGGTGTCTGTATCGCACAGTTTGTCTCTGACACCATGTTGGACTGTGCTGTAATATTCCATGTTTCGTCTAAAGTAATAAACCTGCTATGTTTGCATCCTTATTCTCTTTTCTCCTGGTTACCGAGGGCACGTGCCTTAGATACATTTGGCCCTCTTCATCAGTTAGAAGGTGTTCTGTGTCTTCATGGCATGCACGTTCCATTGTTTAATTCAGAACGACATTTTCCAGATTCAATTACTAAATCCAAACACTTATTATTCTGTCTTACAAACTTACACTTGTCTCATTAATCCTGAATTTCAGACTCCCTTTTGCTACCGTAAGTAGACACACAATCACAGGTTTGTCTCATTATCCTGGTGGGGACTTTCCATTGACATGATGACTGTAGATAATAATTGCTACACCTACACCTACCCCTGACCTTAACCTCTGTAACCTAATGGAGATTTTTTTCCCCAAGCAATTTCCCCATGTGAACCACCAGAAAATCCACACAAAGTTAAAAATGTCAGATCTTTCTATCCTTGCGGGAACATTTGGTCCCCAAAATTATATATTAACATGTGACACACACACACACACACACCTATATATGCTCTTCCGGCCATGTGATGATGTATGTCCTTGTCTTTGCACCTGGACAGCTCATGCTGTGCCCACTGATGTACCCACTGTGCCTGCAGCATATACATGGACACAACTGGTGTGTGTTTGTGCACTTGTGTGTGTGTGTGTATGTGTGTGTGTGTGTCCGTATTGTTACATTGCTGATGAACAGATGGTCTCAAACAGCAAACGTCTTCAGGTTTCCCATAAGGTGCAAGTATTCCTGAAACAGTTCCAAGAAAGAAGCTAAAGAAACTGTTAAATGTTTAGGAACTGTTTTTCTTTACAATCTGGATACAGATAAAAACATGATGTGAATGTTACTGATGGGAATAAACTAGCGGCGTCAAAATAAGAATTCGAATTAGGATCATCAAATCACACAACATATGAGTGTGCAGGATCTACAGACCAAGTTGCAACATCCGTGGGCAAATGTGCCACAAGATACCTAATGGTACCCGTTTGCCTCCAAACCCAGGCATCCAGACAAAAAGCGGCCAAACGGGGTACTAGAGCCTCCGTTCAGTGTACAGTTATGCCCAATAAACTTCTCCTTTGTTCTAATATTGTAATCCCTTACATATATCATCATTACATTCATAAATATCATGCATTTAGCAGATGCCCTTATCCAGAGTGACCTACTAAAGTGCTTTGTATTCATTTTAGTAGAAAGAAAAACTCGTTAGGACTAATAAGATATACGCCAAGAACACAATCTTACCAGAACTTACTAGTATCTGATATGGGTAAATACACGCCGTCAGAGGTTTCAAAAAAATAAATAAATATGCAGTTGCATTTTCAGCCTTCAGTTGCTTTCTCGCAGAAAGCAAGAGACTCAGCCATTCAAATATCCAATGGAAGTTCATTCCACCACCTGAGTGCCAGTACAGGGAAAAGTCTTCATCTTTTTCTTTCTTTAATCTTTTGTCCAGCTCGTGTCTCGGAGGGTACAGAGGTACAGAGCGTGGTTCGATTCGAGCCTGTGGAGTTTGGAAAGTTTTTGCGGTGCTAGTTTCCACTACAAAGTTCTTCTTTCCCTGGGGGTTTCCTCAAACCCACATTAAACATGACAGTAGGTGGATTACAATCTCTAACTGCACCCTGAGTTGGATTGAATGACTGTCTGGCCTGTAATGGACTAGCGGCCCATCCAAACTGTATCCTTCCTTGTCCCTGGCATTTCTGGGATACCCTCTGGATCTACCATAACTCTAACCAGGCGTGTTTATTGACACGAAGATGAAAGAAGATACAAGGCACATAATGTGTTTGTGAGACCTTCTCATTCTTTATTAGAATTGAACTTTAGGTCTACGCTGAGAGAACAGCATCATCGTCAGCGTGTTTGTTCTAGGTCTGATCCCTCTCTGGTTAGCGGGCAGCATTCAAGCGGTCACGTAGTCAGACAGCCAAGACGGTGATCAAAGTAACCACAGAATTATGCCAGCATCCGCTTTAATTGGCTGACCTTTCTCAGGGGTCACCTAAGTAAGGAAGGCATGTGTGTATGTAGATTTGGATTTCTTATGGGTCCCACTGCTAAAAAGACACATGGTGTCAGGAAGGATGACATTTGTAAGCTGTAGATGCCATGAGCCATGAGATTAATGAAAGAAGAGAAGACGTCATCCTTAGGAAGCGCTCATGCTGTGTTGCTATCACTCTGGTCCATGGTCAAAATCATGCGAGAGAGAGAGAGAGAGAGAAAAAAAGAGAGTAAGGGTTTAGTGATGCCTCTGGACTTACCATTCAAATTATTCAGTGACATTTTCTGCTTGGCCCAAAGGGCTTAGGATGAAGATAATGATCTTCTCCTTTGGGTTCACTGCTCCACCAGCCAAACCGCTTTAAATCCTCACTTCCGTTCAATTCTGAGCTTATTAGAAGTGTGGAATGTTTTGCTTCAAACCAGTTGTACAAAGTCATCATTTAGGGCTCATACAGTTAGGGCTGTCATGGTAACCATAATACTATGAAACTGTCAGTCGTGGGATTTTTTTCAGGAACATCTTACACAAATATATATTTTTAATACAAAATGAGAACAGGTGCCTTATGGCTGTACGTTTGTAAATAAATAAATGCAGTGATTCCCAAATGCAACCCCAGCATTGTTTATCAACCTTCCAGATGCAAAGTCGACCACAGTAGCTCCAACGTAGCTACACAGTTACCGATAACCAAATCCGTGGTCACTGGATGCTGCCCACATAATGCTGGTGGCTGGAGGTTTTTGGTCGGTGGACTATTCTTGGTCCAAAAGTGACACTGATGTGTTTAAAAACTCCAGCAACACTGCTACATCTGATCCATTCAAAACAGTGCAACAAGCACTAACATACCAGTGCTTTGTTACTGGGCAAAAGGCCATCCTTAGATTGTTGTACTAGCAATGATATGATGACCACGTGTAACAAATTGCCAACGATTGGACCTAAGCATTTCAAACATGGATTTGTCATTCCAATAAACCTTTCTCCACTGGTCTTCATTCCAATATATGTGAGCTTTGGTATATATTAGCTTTTTCACTTTTGGACTAGACACTGTTCTATCTCGTTTGATGTGTTTAGACACTTTCTTTAAAAATCTTTTGTGTTTGATTTTCCACTGCTTACTTGGAATGAGCTGTAAATGCTGTTCATGTCCATCCTATTGTAAGTAATACTGCTTTGTTAGTCCGCCCACTACTTGTATGTTCTCTCTAACCTAGAACTATAAAAACTGGTTGACGTTGAGTCTTTGTTGCATCTAGCTGATCTTGTTTAATCCAACTGATCGTCCGTGTTGTTTGTAATACTGTCTATCGATTCATTTTTGACTTCCGTCAAACAAAAATGTCAGAATATCGACACTTACCAGGATGCTATTAAAGCTATCTAAACAGGGTGGCAAAAGCGCAGTACTGTGATTTCTATCATTATTGTGAATTTCCATGAATTACAAAAGCTTTAGTTTGTGTTTTATGTGCATCAGGGGACTGTGGTAGCCTAGCGGTTAAGGTACTGGACTCTGGACCTGATGATGCCAGTCTGCCAGAGTTTGGTCTTTACCCAAGGCCCTTATCCTACCATTGGTTGAATTGTATGAGTTGTAAGTCGCTCTGGATAAGGGCGTCTGCTAAATGTAAATGTATCAGTTTAGTCTTCCGCTCATGTTTTGCTTTTATATATCATTTGTACACCGTTTTTGAATCGTTTGTACATTACAGTATCCCAAAAACATTAGGGGACCACTAGTGGTAATCACTATCTCAATCAGGGACCTGATTAACAGAAGGTAATGTGTTCATTAAACAGTGCACACCTTTACCCAGATACAATCTTAACAGTCAAGATTTAGTCTAAGCTTAGCCTTAGTCACATCCCCATAACATTAAGGGCTTTTCTTGTTTGCACGTTCTTGACGTAGCTGGGATTTGAACTGATGGCAGTCCTTAACAATTGAGTCACACCGTGCATCACCCTCTTTTCTGACAATAGCACTGCCCATTACACCATTAGTTGCTAGTATTTTGGGAGCAAGAACACATTAGAGTTGGGACAGTATTGGTTCTAAGTGCACTTCTTCAGCGGACCATTACAGCGGTGATTGCAGTGCAAATATGTAGCTCTTGACTCTTGTAACAGGATGTCATTTGGTGGCTTGAAACAGGCTAAAAGTTCCTGCTATAGATATAATGGCCAGTCTGTGTCTCTATGCAGGTGGTAATACATCGAATTGTGGTGTTCAGGTCCTCCAGGACATAATGATGCATCACTGCGCAGAGAAGATTGGTTCTACTGCTGTAACCTCCATAGTTTAACTTTTATATTGCAGGAGTTTGGGAGTTTCAACAGAACCAGTCCCTTGTTTTATTGTCTACAGTCACTGATAATCAAGCATGATTGGAATAATTACTCATTAAATATGATCAACCAACATGTGTTCCTGTACTGTGCAAGATTGGAAAGGCTTTTATGATTTACAAGGACATTTATTATAATAGTTATATATAGTATAGTATGTATACACTCATTTTGCTCACTGTATTAGACACACCTTGCTGGAACAGGGTTGGACCCCTTTTGCCTTGAGAACTGTCTTACTGTCATTACTGGATATTTTCTCTATTTCATGCTCTGGATGCCCTACAGATGGCTGTGTGTGAAAATCCCAGTAGATCAGCAGTTTCTGAACTACTCAGACCGACCTACCACCAGCCATGGCACGTTCAAAATCACCTAAATCACCTTTCGTCCCCTGATGATGTTTGAAGTGCTGAGATGCACACAGGCACAAATCTTCATCTGTCTCATTGTAACATGCCTATAGTTGAGACTGAGAGATTGCCATCCCCCACTGTGGCACAGTTAGCAATTAAGCAGGACATTTACAGTATGAACTCCAAAGTGTTTTACCTGATGTTTCTAATAATCCCACAGTTTTGCAGCCAGATTGACAACAAGCAAATTTTCTTTTCAGGCTTCAAAGGGTTATAAGTTTGGTGACTCCTTCAGACAGGTGACAATTGATCAAAATATTAAATACCTTCTTGCCTCTCTGTGATGGCTGTATGCTGCAGTGATGCTTTAGACTTGACGTAGTGTTACTGGAAGGCATTAACGTTTCAATAATCATAGGCAGCTATTTCATACCTACGTAATCCAATTCATTGTCGTAGGGAGCCAGATTCGAACCTTCAGCACGTGCAGTCCGCCTTGCTGACTTAATACAGCGGAGTCTGCATCGACAGTGATAACCACTGCGTCACCGTGCCACCTCGTTTCCATAACATCTGTTTCTGAAAACAGTTTGAACAGAGAACAGCAGGTTTGGGGTTGTTAATTTTGGATTTCTAAACCTGTTGTATTTAATAGTCCAAATTCTAGCTGGAGGTTAGGATAAATGAGCTGGAGCGTTCCTTTTATGTGTCAGTGTCCATTACGGGTAAAATAAGGAATAGAAGGGGGTCCCATTCTGTCCCCAGAGTAAATCGTCATCACTTACAGAAGGGTGTTTTATATGGCACAGTTTCACATTTCCATGCTTTAATGTAAAAAAGTCATAGCCATAGTTAGTTTTATTTGTGCTTCAGTAATTCCTGCTCACAGCATCCCTTCTGATGTCATTTTGAACCACAATGTGTTTTCTCCTGGCTGTTAGAATTGGCCAAAATTATTATCATTATTATTATTACAGTGGAACCACCGAATTTGAACTGGTTCCAGATGGTTTTTGAAGTTGGAACCAAATTACCTCCTAAAGAAGTTATATTAATATGTTTGACATCTTTTACATCTATTCATATGTAATTCATAATTAAAATTCAAATCTACATTTCTGTTCAAAGTTGGGGGCAAAAGGTGAACGTTTGATGTCTGAATTGTTTAAGTGAGGATTTGAATTTTAATTATGAATTACATATGAATGATTCAACTATTATTATTTAAGTCATGTTCTTTTTAAAGCATAAAGGCGGAGGGAGGAAGGCGGAATTGCTGGTTCACCCACCAGTAAAAGTTAGTCTCTTGTATCATAAATGCTCTGCTCTTATGGCACGGGAGTGAGAACTGTAAGAGAGACTGCTGAAAAGCCTCAGACTGTGAAAAGTGCACTGTTTAAATAATGTACTTTTGGTTGACTGATACCGGCGTTTGTGTCTGAGCTTGATTTATTTTTTTTGGCATATCTTTACCTTTACCTTCATGCTCCTTTCACATATTATAAAGACCAAAAAATTGGCTACACTATCTTCAGGACTGAAACATTTAAAAGTCAACCGAGCCACTTTTCTGATACGTTTGGCCCATGCAGGTCTTCATACAGGTGTTTTTGGAAAACAGAATGATCCTGCTCATTTACTGTATGCTGTGGAATGGGTTTAGTTTACATTTCGTCCAATCCAGTAAGTAATATATATAATATTATTATTATTATTATTATTAATATTATTGTTGTTATTATTATTATTATTCAGACTTGGGTGCTGTGTTTTGTAACAAAAAGAAAATTCTGCAGGGAGATGGTCTGGAGCGTGGTAGAGGGACGCTTTCTCTTTCCTCCCCAATATTACCTTGACATTTGGTATTGGAGCTTTAATATTGTCAGATAAAACCCACCCATCTTCATAATCCTCACATTGGGAATGGGTAAGAATCTCATTTCTTTTCATCTTAATTAAGTAACGGTCACTGGGAGAAGGGCACTTTGATCAGGACAGAGACCGCAGATGCTGTGTCATACTAGAAAGGAGAACGTGCCAATTTTTCTAGGCTTCCTATTCTGACAGAGCTGCACCGTCAGTCTGGTTTTGGTGTTTGCCAGTTTGCAGCGTAACACAACAAACAGCTTGAGCCCGCTTTCCTCCACAGCTCGCATCACACAGTCAGCAGAGCTTCCACACAATCACACAATCTGCAGCTCGTTAGACATGTAAATGCATGCTTATCTAGTCCATACAGTAGTTATGGCTGAGTCCTGATAAAAACCGGCTAACTGATTGGAAGCATGTGCGTGCTTGTATGTATACAGTACTGGGCAAAAGTCTTAGGTCACTGTTAGATTTGTTGTTTTTGAACCGAAAAAAAAAAAATGGTTAACATGGATTCGTCACTCCATAATCCTCTTTTCCTCTGATCTTCATTCCATTCTTTGTGAGCTTTAGCATATCTTAGCCTCTTGACCCTGCTCCCCTTACAAAAAAAAGGGCTTAATTGGTTGCTACCCTTTTAAAAAAGACTGTAGAAGGGCCAGCTTGATATTTCAGTAAAGCTGCCAGATGCTGTTATTGCTCCAG
Organism: Parotocinclus haroldoi; assembly: GCA_034779995.1. Classification (NCBI taxonomy): domain Eukaryota; kingdom Metazoa; phylum Chordata; class Actinopteri; order Siluriformes; family Loricariidae; genus Parotocinclus; species Parotocinclus haroldoi. The sequence goes on along the minus strand of JAUZST010033994.1, from coordinate 3,030 downwards.
TGATAATAAACTTTGAATACACGCCGCTGTAGCCCCTAGAGACTGTTTTTCCCCAGATTTACTGTATTTTTTGAATGCCTTCTAATAGAGGTTAAGATGTTTTTTTCCACAGAGCACAGATTCAAGACCTCCTTCACTGGTTCAGACCGGTCTAGAAGGCTCACCTTCATGTCTCTCAACGGGTCTAATCTCGTGATGTGACTTATGCCTGACAGGCACGGAAAGCAAAAAGGCCTATTTTAATGGAGCAAATAGGCACACAGGCCACGCCTTCATTACTGTTACTGGACTGACAAATTCAGAAGTCACACCTTCTTCACTGGGACTACAAGCATACAGACTACAACTCCTTAAATGTGACTGACAAGCACAAAAGATCAAAGGCCACACCTCCTCCAATAGGACTGACTACTTTACGGTAACCGACAGGCAAGAGGAGATCAGAGGCCACACCTCCTTTATTGGCACTGACAAGTCTAGAAGCCACTCAGTCTTTAATTGTGACTGACAGGCACAGAAGCCGCACCTTCTTAGTACTGCCACTGACAGGTAAGAGGCCATGCCTGACAGGCAAGGGGTCCTGTTTCCAAGGAGAATAACAGGCACACATGCCTCTATCACGAGGACTGACGGTGCCTGTGATAAACATATTTATTGGTAAAATCAAACTATGGCAACTGCACTTTTGTGCATATGAAGGAGGCGTGGCCTTATATACCTACATATGGATACTTATCTTTTATGCATGTATGCTTTACAACTTTATATTTTGTGTATACACATTTGTTTCAACGCATACATGATTATAAAAATGTACCTAAAGGTCACTCCATTGACCGAAGTGGGTACAAGCGTTTCATAGAAATACACTTCTTTTTTTTATGGCAGTTTAGGGCTTGACTACCTGAACAGGCCACAGAATGATATTTGGGTAATACCGGTCTTCTGCACGCACCAGTCCAGCATTAATATGCTGTCATTCTGCACACACTCTCAAACTACAAGCCATCTATCAAGCCTAACTCCCAAAGTGACTCTTCCTCCCACAGTAACTGTTAAGCAAAACAAACTGTCACTTCCACTATCGCTTTTTTTTTTTTGTTTAGGAAAATTGCTTCTTCTTCTGTACTGCATGACATTCATGCATTCTTAAGGCTCTCGTGGGACTTTTGGGAACACCCGTATGGCCTCCCTTGTCATGTAGGCCAGTTAGTTTCACCGCTGTGAGCCTGATCTCGGTGGCTTTGAGCTGGAAGCACTTAAAGCACAATTTTTAAAGCACAGTTTTAGTTGTAGACGACAGCTTGTTGTATTGTGTGCAAGTGATGAGCAAAGTCTGCAAGTTTTCTCTGCGTAAGCAAATTGCACTCGTTGCAACAGGTCCATCACATGGCATGTTTTCCTCTGTTACACAATCTGGGAAAGAGCAGGAACACGGTTGCGGTACTGAGACAGGGTTGGACCTGTAGATTGGCACTTTGTAATTAGTACACTCATGCTGGCTAACAGCACTTGGGGCAAATGACAGAACGTGGAGCCTCGTTGTGTAGTGAAGTGGCACAGCCCTTAAGTTGTTTCAAGTCGTTACCGCTTACTGACGCTTTGTTCTCACCGATACTCAGCCAGCACTTTATATATACACACACACACACACACATACACACACAGCCTAGTGGTCAAGGTACTGGACCCCTGACATGATTTGTACGTGATGGTCTGGGGTTCAAATCCCACCTTTGCTTTAGTTGGATCCTTAAGCAAGGCCCTTAACCCACCATTGCTTAATTGTAAGACTGTATCAGTTTTAAGTCTCTCTGGATAAGGTCGTTTGCTCAATTCTGTAAATATATGTATATATGTAAAATGTTTATTTATATATATCGTTTTTAAATTTACTTATTATTAAATACCTTTTAATAGCAACACTTTATACAGGTAGCGGTGTTTCAGCAACGCATCATTCTCGGTCCAATCCTGTTGCTCATGGTGGGTTTTAAAAAAAAAAAAATTTAAATTGAGGAGAGTGAGAGCCAAAGGGTTGAAGATGGCTCAAGTGTTTTAAGCCAGGGAAGAACAGTTCATACTTGCACTGTGCTCCTGGCAAGGAAAATAGAGGAGGCTTCATTAATTCATTCATTTTGTAACGACTAATTAAACCGATCCACAAACAAATGTCAGCTCGTCATAAATATTGTTAATATTCACAATGTTTGCCACACCCAAGGCATTTCAGTCAATTAAAGTGACGTGAGGTTTTCACAGTGGACGTGTTTTCTTTGCTTCATTAAATACCTGGCCAAGTGTGCATTAAGATCTGACAAAGTGCAAGTGTGTGTCTAATAATTCACGTGTGTGTTAGGACAAGGACAAGTGTAGGACTGGATAAATAAAGGAAGGAATGGCAGAATAAAGGAAGCCACAATTAATTAGAAATTAAACAGTGAAGGCAGGGAGAAATGAAGGTGACAAGAAAGAAAGGAATAAAGAAAGCTATAGGAAGGTAAAAAAGGATGGACTGGCAGAATGTGAGTGAAAAAAATAATGAAGGAAGGAGAGAAGGAAGGTAAAGGAGGGGGGGGAGAGGGAACAAAGACAACAATAATGAAATATGGAAAATAAAGTAAAGAAAGAAAAAGAAGAAAGGGGTAGGAAAAAAATAAAGAAAAAAAGGAAAAAGTAACAGAAATAAAGACAGAAGGAATGGGTTAGAAAAACAATAACAATATTTTTAAAAAGAAAGAAAACTGGAGAAATCAATATTTGAGAAAGAAGGAAAAGTGTTTTATCTTAAAATGGCACTTTTAAAAAAGATGTTTAAAGAAACAACACATTTTGAGATTGTAGGGGGAAAAGAAAAGAAAAGAGTAGGTGGTTGTTAGAGCAGAAATATGGCTTCCAGTCACAAAGAGCTGACCACCTGCGTCCCTCTGATTTTCAATCGTCTGAGGTTCAATCGCTCTCTCTCTCTCTCTCTCTCTCTCTCTCTCTCTCTCTCTCTCTCTCTCTCTCTCTCTCTCTCTCTCTGTCTCT
>JAUZST010033983.1:0-28425 GCA_034779995.1 Parotocinclus haroldoi | reverse complement strand
ACACACACACACACACACACACACACACACACACACACACACACACACACACACACACACACACACACACAGGTGCTGAGGGACACACAGATGGTACAGAAGGACAGATACAGGTGTGTTCATGCAGGTGAGCTGTTTTTTTATACACAGGAACAGGAAGTCATTAAGTTAAAGAGGAAGTGATGGAATTAAACTGCAGATTTATTGATTATTAATCAGATCTACTGATGATTGATTACCTGGATCGATTACATCATCATGAGGTGTTTAGTGAGTGCTCAGTTAGCGCAGTTTGTGGGTTCTGATGCTAATTTTGTTGCATTTCGTTCAGCCCCCCCCCAAAATAAAATAAAAATAAAACCAAAAACCACCAAAAAAACAATAAACAGAAAAAAACAAAAACACAAAATCCTTTGATCTTCACAAAATGTACAAAAGCAAATAAACATTTTTAAATAATTTATATTACCTAGCAACCGTCTAGCAACCAAGCTAATTAGCGATTGTTAGCCTTTAGCCTGCGCCATCTTGTGGCCGTTATGTAATGTGCGCTAGCTCACCATTAGCATTTGTAATTAGCGCTCACGCTCTTTGCTGAACCGGTTCAAAAAGCAAAAAACTTCATGCTAATCTAAAGCAAGCATGTTAGCATAGCTTTTAGCATAGCCAGCTGGCAGCTATTTTAGAGAATAACACGACACTTGGGCTGAAAATAACAAGCGTAACGCTAAAGTAACGCTAACAAGTCATTCCTAGCTCAGATGGCTAGTTCAAGCTATATCCTGAATGTCTGTCTATAAGCTAATGCGGCTAGGCTAATGCACATTATCCACGTAGCTTTGTATCGTTTCATGAACAGAGCCAGGGTTATAGCTGAACTTCAGAGGTAAAAGCTAGAGCTAAATGAAAGCTAAAATCACCATGCTAATGCACAGGGGCATCATTACCAAGGTTAGCTTGTGGGGCTACGCTAACACACATTAGCTTGTGTATATAAAAGATTAGAGTTTAATGTACAGTTTAAATTGGGGTTAGCAGGACTCTGCCCTCATCCATTAGCAATGCTAACTAAAAAACATACAAGTGCTAGTATACATGAGCTACATTAGCTTAAGGCTAGTTGTAATGATAACGGGGCAATGCTAACACATATTAGCCATCGTGCATCGTGAAGAAAACAAGGCTTGTTAGCATGAAAACACGTTAGCTACAGTAGCATTAGGCTGGTTTGGGCTAACTGTATGGCTCTGTTATTACATAGTGCTAAGACGGCTATGCTAGCACACGTTAGCTATGTCAGCATCGGGCGTGTTTGTGTTTTTTTTTCCAGATAGCAGCGGAAACTCCGCCCACCTGTGACTCCGCCCATGTGCCGCTCTGTCGTTTTCCCACCACAGGAATTCAGACCATAATTATTTACATGGTTTTAGTGAGATTATAGAATCATAAATACGTGGTTTTAAATATTTAAGGTGAGAAAGTTTGGTAGCTTCAGTGCGCTAGTGATGCGGTTCGGCTAATTTGGATCCCTCACTCAGTAGTTCAATCTCAGAGCGAAAAAAACAAACAAACTAACAAAAGCTAAACATAATAATAATAATAATAATAAGTGATATACGTGCTCACACTCGTTTATTTATGCCATTTATACCATTTTTATTTACACTGTTTATAATCCGAGAGACTCGTCCCAAAACGAGGTGCGTTAGCGTTAGCGTTAGCACCTCAGGATCCGACAGTTAGATCTTTGTCTTAAAACTAAAATAAAAAAAATAAAGTAACAGTGCAGCGAAGAGACACAAACGTCAGAATCGAAAAGATTTTCTTTTAAAAAAAAATCCTCGTCCTTTACAAAGAAACAAAAAAATTCACGCTAACATTTATAGCTTTGGAACGTCTTTTACTGTCGCTCTTCCTTCCGTGCCGAAACGCTTATTTTTAAAAGGTCTTAATGTTTTAAAAAAGTCTTCGAAATCGAACATAAGTTAAACAAAAAAACAAAAACATAACAACGTTTCTTAAAAGACGTTAAAACCCGGAGGCGGATTCTCATTGGACGAGGTTCGAGACGTTTCAGCCTCCTTGTGAAAAGTGTCGGATTGCCGTCGGAGCAACGAGTCTGCCTAGATTTACGAAAGTTTTAACGAAGTTTTAGCGACGGACCGGGGTGGGGGAGGTTGGGGGGTAGGTGGTGGGGTGGGTAGTGGTTAGCGAAGGTTCCCTGAACAGTCGTCGTGGTTACAGAGCCCGTCTGAGGTGAATAAATGGAAGAACGATTCTGCTTCGGTCGTAGGTTTATCGTAGGAAAGTAAAGAAGTTTTAGGGAAGTTTTAGGGAAGTTTTAGGGAAGTTTTAGGGAAGTTTTAGCGAGCACGCCTCGGTGCTTAGTGGTTATTTTTACATTATTTTAATAAGTGGTGTGAATATAGTTCTGTATATAAAATAATCACTATAATACAATTTGATTTATGTACAGGAAGTGTGGGGGTACGTGATTCTCACACCCCATGGTTATTAACGTACACACACACACACACACACACACACACACACACACACACTAATGTAGAGAAAGTTTCCACATCAAGGCACTTTTTGTTTTTCACCTCGCATGAATTGTGTCAGGTCTCCAAAAAAAAAAGCGTAAAATTCGTCCTTTTTGTGCTTTTTGGTCAGAAACCTTCGTTGTTTACGTGGTTTTTTAGGTGGCACGTCGGGTAGCGTTTATCCCTTGCAGGTGTAGACTTCCTCTTTCTGCGTGCACTGCTTACACTCGACGTAGCAGCACCAGCGCACCTGGCACTGGCAGGGGCGTGTCAGTACGCGGCTCTGGGTGTTGTGGCCCCGCCCACAGCAGATGGCGTCGCAGTTCTTGCCCTTGTGGCACTTCCGGGCCGCCGTGCCCGCCGAGTAGGCGCTGGCCTGGCAGAAGTTGGGCGAGTCCTCGACGTGCAGCAGGTCGGAGGTGCGCGAGAAGGGTTCGGGGCGGGCCCGAGGAGGGGCGTGGCCCACCTCGCCCTCGCCCTTGGCCTGATTGGTAGCGCTGCCCACCTTCAGAGCCACCTCGTAGCGCTGCTTCAGCACCATGCCGATCTTATGGAAGGGTGCCAGCTGCCTCCAGCAGGTCTGCACCGTACAGGAACCCGACACGCCGTGGCACTTACAGGTGGTGTCCACGCCCCCTTTGATCACCTGCACGTCAAAAAGGGGCGGAGTTAGTCAGGATCTAGGTAAGAAAAAACTGGGAACTGTGTTCCTGAAAACATCATCCCGAGAAATTCAACCGGAACGATAACGAATTGTATCGTGTGGGATGTGTTTAAACTACACGGCAGTGTGTGTGTGTGTGTGTGTGTGTGTGTGTGTGTGTGTGGATGATACGGTATTGTGTAACAGTGTGATAGATTCATGCATGTTTGTAATGTTGTGCAGTGTGTAGTGCTGTGTGTGTAACTTTGAGATTTGCAGTAATTCTGTTCTGATCCCCCCATAACAGGATTGTGTAGTATTGTGTGGTGTTGTGTATGTATGTGTGTAATGTATGAATGTTGTGTAGCGTTGTGTAGTGGCGTTGTATAGCGGTGTGTGTTCTGATCTCCCACAGTAGGAATGTTCTCTTTCTGCTCTGACGGAAACCACAAGGTGTGTTTCAACATTTTCGTGAGAACATGAACTTTAAAGACAAACATTGGGGAGAAGGTGCTTCTTCTGGTGTGTGTGTGTGTGTGTGTGTGTGTGTGTGTGTGTGTGAAAGCTGCACATCCAGCACAATGGAAAGCGAAATGTGAACCGTCAGCGTGAGGACTGGAGGGGAAACGGAGGCCAGCACATTCCACGCTCGGAGCTCCATATGGGATCTGACCCCAAACACGGAGCCCAAAAAAGAACAAAAACACACCGGGGCTCGGAGCGCTTTATCTCGGGGAAAACGGCAGCACAGGGACGGCGGGGGGACACTGGAGGAACGCTGTAGCTCGGCTGTAATTTATGAGACGATCTGAGACGGGGCTGGACTCTCAGAGCCGGTGCCAGTTTATTTTGGCTGCGTGACACACGCCCACTTTTTACTCCACTGTTTCTCTCTCTGAGTGTCGGTCAGACCTCCTGTGGTTCTCCTGGCCTCGCCGGTGGTCCGTCACACACGAGCGACCGTCATCATCACCTCATTCCACTCGACACACTTCCATGAATGCAGTTAGAAGCCGAAGTTATGTGAGGGATTCTCACACTGTCGTTTATCAGCCCATAAAGTCCTGCCTAAAACCTCATCCTCGTACCCACCTTCATGCCCACGTGGCTGTTGTGCATGTCCACTCGGGCCCGCAGGTCCTTGTTGGACCTCTTGCCCAGGAAGTCCTTGACGAATTTGTTGCTGTATTTCAGGTTGTCCCCGCAGCCCCCCCACTGCCACGCCTTTCGGTTCTCCAGGTTCGGAGCTTCGTCGCAGGTGCAGCGCTCCATCCGCCCCGCGCTGCACGCTTTAGCAATGGCGTGGGTCAGTCCGGCCGAGGAGATCGCGTACAGGAACGCCGTCTCCTTAAAACCTGCAAACGGCAAGATAACGTCAGATTTCCATCAATAACGTAGAGGCATCAAAAAAAAAGAAAAGAAAACTGTCCATCAGAGGAAAACAGCTAAACTAAAACGGTTTAAACATCTGTAAACTAGAGAGAGGAAACATCATGAAAATGTGACACTTTTAGAGATTTTCCTTGCTGCTGTTGGCCTAGGTTTGCTGTAGACAATGCTCATTTACAAAAAACACAAACACACACTGAGCTACGGACCTGGAACCAAGGCAATGGAGAAAGTATGAAACAAGAGAAATAGAAACTATGGACACCGGAAACTAGAGAAGAAATAAACTATGGAGGCCCTCAGTTCCAGTCTGGAACCTAATCAAGAAAGAAGCTAGAGACGTCAGAAACTAATGGCACATGGAAACGGATCAAGAAAAAAACTGGCAAAGATAAAAACAGAGGCCTGGAAAAGCTGAACAATATGTAATATATATTAGAGATTCCTGAAGAAACCAAGAACAAGAGACATCGTATACTGGGGACGCCTAAAAACTAGTGAGGAACGAAGGACACATGGAATAAAGATCAGGACTGTAAACAACAAAGAAAGAAACCTAAACCTAAAGGATGATGGACCCTGTATCTCATGGGACGGTCATAGCTTAAGGGTTAAGGTACTGGACCATGGAGCAGAACATCCACTCTGTGCTGGCTAAGGACGTCTGCTTAATGATTAAATGTAGCTGTAACTAATGGAGAAGAAGAGGCAGACGTTATGAACACCAGAGTCCTAGAGCTAAAGACTGGAAACCAAAAAACCCAGAAATGATAGAAGATGGAAACTGGGAACACCTGGAGGGAAAATATCTGGGAAAGAAGCGCTGACCTGAGGATTGGACGCTGTCCAAAAGAGAAGCATGAGAAGGAGACTAGGGACACTACCCAACAGGAGGAGCAATAACTTAGAGGAGGGTAAAACAGTGTAGAAAGGTACTGAGGAACACAGCAATACTGAGAAGGTCTGGGCAGTGGAGCTATGGGTCTAGAACCTGACGTGAAACTATGAAAAATGAAACCAGCAGTGGAACCTGGACTCTAGAGCAGAACACTGAGGACATTAAAGAAGGGTGAAGAACTCAGGACACCAGCAGAGTGTGATGCAGTGGAGATTCACCTCTCTTTAACATGTTGGCTCTGTAGCGCCCCTCTAAGGTGCAGTTCCACCTCTCAAAGCGGAACTGGTACTGACACTCCAGTGCGCTGAGGCTTATCGCCTCTACCAGGGTCTCGGCCACTCCGGGGTCGCGTCTGCACATCCTGCGCTGCTTCTTCTCCAGGTTGAGGCGGTCACAGAGTTTGTAGTGCACCCTGGCCGGGCCGTCCTCCGGCTGGAAACTCAGAGGCAGGACGGACAGAGGCTCGTTACCTGTCAGCCTGCAAACAAACCAACAGAACGACTTAACGAACGTCCGGCGTGGGCACGTTCCAAACCGCACGCCCTGTTCCCTAATTAGTGCGTGTTAGTGTAAGCTCGATTCTGTCTCACACTCTGTCCTGACTTGTTGTAGGAATCTGAGTGTTAAGGCCGTATTGATCTGCAGGAATGTGAGCTGTTCATCTTCCACACTTGAGAAGAAGTGTTCCATACAATAACACTCATCCAGACGCGCTCTCATAACACGGCTTTCTAGCGCCAGAACAAGCTTTCATCATGTATCACACTATTATCACAATCACGTCTCCTCAATCAGGCTAATAGCTCCTGTCCATCTGTTCCAAAAAACCTTCATGTTCAGTCACGTCTGGTCCAAATAAAGTTCCTCAGCAACCTAAAACAACCCGAAAAACAAACCGCACCATCCTAATGGAGACAGATTTGAAAGATCATGACAATATACACGCTAAATTAAAAGAGCACTCAGATCTGGGGTTCTGTTCAAAGGTCTCAGGACAAACTGGTGACTAAGACCCGGGAACTAAAAAAGAAACTCAAACCATGCAAGCTTTTTAAACTCCAAGCGTGTCCTGTCAGGGATTACTGTCAGGGAGTAGGAGGACCACAGGGAGCTAGAAACCTTCTGAGATCCTGTGTTTAACGGCAGCATAAATCCGACTCGTTAGAAGATCATTTAAGAAGAACCTTCTTTCTCAGAAGGTACTGAGTACTGAGGTCGACTCTGATTCTGACTCCACTTGTGATCCATGACCACCTAGATGCCCTGCAGAAAGTCATGTGAGGTACTGAGGACGTCCAGAAGGCTCTTTAAGCAGAACTGGATTCACTGAGAATCTTTAACCTTCCAAAAAACCCTTAAGGGAAGGTAATTCTAAAGCTTTAAACCCACGCTAAAGCCGAATCCAAATCCTGTTTATCAAGTCAAATTCCAGAACTACAACAAGCACACACACACACACACACACACACACACACACGGGCGCACACGCTAACACCTCGGTGTGTGTTAGTTTATTTTGGAGCTAAGGTCTATAAAACTCTGACCAGCATTCTGAGGTTTTCCTGGATCAGCGTCGTTCCTCCAACACGCCTCTCACTCATTATGTGTAATTCTGGCTCAGCTGTGTGTAAACCAGACTCACACACACACACACACATACACACACACACACACAGGTTGGTTGTGAGATCTTTAGGGTAACGAGGTGAAGACGACTCATTGTGTAGCTTTTTCAGCTTTCTGTCAGGTTCTCCAGTGTCCTTAGATCCAATCCAATCCAATCCTATGTTCAGGACGTGGTCCAGCTTTGAGCCCCGTCCATCTCCAGGAGGACCATCTCCAGATCCATGCAGACCTTCATGACTGAAGATGAACATGAAGGAGTTCTCAGACATTGGCTAGACTTCCTGGAGGTGTTTCCTGATCTTCCTACAGTTTATCGAAGTTTATAGACAAAGTTCCCTGAATGTTCAGAACAAATGTGAAGGTCAGTCATGTTGAGAATTGTTCATATGGACCTTATGATCGACCTTCTTCTGGATCTTCATCCATACAATAGATATTATACACAGATAAGTCCTGATCTTCACAGGGACGTTCAGCTGAAGTTTATTGTACAGGTCACGTGGATCTCAAAAAGACCGTAGGATCTGCTTAGGTTTGGGGTGGGTCCAGACCTTATCCAGGATGTACTGGGCCATGTCCAGGACATTAAGAGGTCTTTAAGAGAAGCCAGTCCACATGGTGGAAAAATGTTAGAACTGGAAATACCTAGAGAAGTCGAGAACGTGCCAAACTCCATCCTGGGACTGACTGCACTCGTGAGAGATGTCCAGTGGACTGTGTCCCAGAATTCCTGGTGTCCACCTTTCAGACTGCATGCATACGTCTGCGCTGGGGGAATTTGTACATTCTTTCCAAACACTGTTTGCTTTCCCTCATCACAGGGATGAACTCTGTCATGGAAACAAGGCAAGTTCCAACATGGGGGGGTTGGGGTGTGGGGTGATGATGGCATGGGCTGAGGGTGGATTTAGTCTGACAGGTGACAGGTGGACGAGATTCACTCTGGAGTCAAAGAATGGAGCCATTCATGCTGACGGTGCAAATACTTTTGCTACAGAGCCAGTCAGGCACCGTGGAAAGTCTCAGGAGATGAAGGACAATTTCTGGACCTCTACAGAGCCGGCGGGTGCTTCTGGATTCTAGGTGATGGCCGAGGCTTTACATGCTGAGCCGCACAGGTTCGTATCCCACCTCTGGTGAGGTCAGTTCGGGTCAGTCCCCGGTGCCAGGCCAGTCCATGTACGGGGTTCCCTGGTACCAATGAGTCCTCATTTAGAATAATGCCACATGAATTAGCTTTTTACACACACACACACACACACACACACACACACACACACACACAGCATTATAAACACATATACGTTACACACAGAGATCTGTAAAAGTCAGCAATACATGCCAACGTCCTTCCTTTAAACCCCAGAGGAATCTGCCAATAATAACACACACACACACACACACACACACACACACACACACACACACACACACACACACACATACTCTACAGCAGGAGTGTAAGTGTGTGTCAGACTGTATGATGATCCTATTTTGTGTTTGTATTTATTTGTGTGTGTGTGTTCCTAGACAGTGAAATCCCTAAGAATTCAGATATGACAACACACACACACACACACACACACACACACACACACACACAAATACACAGGCACACGTGTCAAGTCAGCAGCTGTTTGTACAACACCAACACACACCACAACGTCCTGCTTCAGCAGCTGTGTGTGTGTGTGTGTGTGTGTGTGTGTGTGTGTGTTAGCAAACAGAGTGAGTGTTTGCATTCAGCATGTCTAGACGTGTGGAGTGTGTGGTCGCTAATTCAGGAGCTGCTTTAGTTCGGATTCGGTACCTAACCAGAGCGTTACCATATTGGAAAAGGGTCATAACTTTTAATCTCTCTATCTGTGATGTAACAAACAAAAAGAAACATATTTAAATCAGTCCAATCAATCTATTTATACATTTAGAAATAAATAATTCAACATTTACATTAAATAATGTAAAAAATGCAGTTAAAAACAGTCATTTCACATTTAATTTTGTATTATTGTTATTCTTTTTATTTGCGATATTACAATATAAAATTGACTAGAGGGTATCTGATTTTGAAACATCACCTAGTTATTATTTATAATGACCTTTTATTTATTATTTAATAGAATTTACATTTTCAGTTGCTCTTTTTATAATAGATTTCTCACTTATGACTAAATCTCTTAGTGGAGCTGATGCTACAGACGCTGCAGCAGGTGTGCTGATCTGTTTGTTTTGGTTTGTTTAAGAAAAAGAGAGACAAAAGGAGAGAAAAAAAACGGCTCAAGTTGGAACATCTATGCAAATGGTGGTGTTTTTAGTTTAAAAGCTGCAGACGGGAAAATGCTGAAATGGAAAGAAGAGAGAGACAAAAGAGACATAAATATGAAGAGTAAAAGATACCAGAAAACAAAAAAGCTAAAACCAATGCAAACAGAGCAAAAAGAGAAAATAATGATATAAAGGAAAAAGAAATATGAGGAACAAAGTAAAAGCAAAAAAAAAAGATTTGATAGGAAAAAGCTCACTAAAGGGTTAAGAAAAAATAAAGGAAAAAAACGAATGAGAAAAGAAAACAATACCATAAGGGATAAATCAAATAAAAAGCAGAATGATAAATAAAGAGAAGGGATAACAAAAGAAAAATCTCACTTTAAAAAAGGAGGAGAGAAAAAACGGATCATAACAAAAGTCCAGTCTGAGATCATTTCTGTCTCTTAATCATTTGAATGTTTTCTATTTTAGAATCGTAGTGTTGAGTTTGGTGTGGAGTTTGATGGGAGTATTGTTACTATGCTCGTAGTATTTTCAATGTTGTTTTTGATCTTTTTAACGTTGTTGTGTTTCGTGTGAGTTGATCTTTGTCTGATTCTAATAAAAACGGCTGCTAATTTATAACATACTAATAAATAATAATAAATACGTACTAATGACATCATCGTGTGTGTGTGTGTGTGTGTCTGTGTGTGTGTAGCTGCTGCTGATTGAGTTGCGCTGCTCCCTAACTGTCGGTGTGTGTACTGCATCTGACAGACGATCGTGCTTGTGCGTCGTTAAACAAAACTATAACCCCCGCTTAACGTGTCAGGAAAAGGTGTGGCGGGGATATAATTACAGGTTATAGGAGAAACGCGCACACACACACACACACACACACACACACACACACACACACTGGCTGAGCTCTGGCTGGTCTTAGGGCACACACATTCCTGTACAACACAATCCAGACCGAACCTTACTACAACACCACCGTGTGTGTGTGTGTGTGTGTGTGTGTGTGTGTGTGTGTGTGTGTGTGTGTGTGTGGGAGGACAGACAGACAGACAGACAGAGGCTTGTTATTATTACAGTAGTAATAAGCTGTAATAATGGGGGTGTGACACCGAGCAGACTCACTGATCTCTCAACGCTGTTACATTCCATCCTCTTTTACACACACACACACACACACACACACACACACACAGACAGACAAACCGCACACTCCTGTATAACCACATGTTGTACACACCAGTTATTAAACCTGTAGTGCAGTATTAATCCTGACGGTTGCTCTTCGGCGATAATCCTCAGGTTCTGAACATGTCTGAGCCCTATGGCATCCCATAAATCTTCAGAACCCATGGAGGATCTTCATCCTGGTCTTCATTAAAAACCCCTTAGCGTTAACTGGAGCTTCTGGATTATGGATTGAGGGTATAAACCACAGGGTGCTGCTGGTGATTCCTTCTGATTGTGCTCGTACCATTACAGATCCTCCACCATGCTTAACAGTGATCCAAACCTAAATCCATCCAGATGTTCAAAAGAAGCTTCTTCAGGTCTCTGGTTCCACAAGCCCTCCTCCACCAGCCTTTACAGTTTGCACTGATTCGTGCTGACCTCCAGCTATGTGGCTGAATAATTGGACTGTAACCATGACAACGAATTGATGACAACTGATTTGGACCGGCCTAGCCTGTTGTTCTGAAGACTCAAAATAGGACGATGATGTCACACAGTATGATGTCACTGAACTGCGGCGGTAGCGCAGACTGAGACAGATTAGAAGAATCCAAAAGAATGTGACCGTACGTCACAGCAGGCTGTGGAACCATCAACACAATCACCTACAGGAAAGGGCACAGGAAGTGACCAGGAGTGAGGTCATGGGTAACCTCCGCCATTATGTCTGACCCCTGACCATGACATCATCCCAACACGACAAAAAACAGACAGGAAGTTACAGATACAGATACATTACCCAAATGATTCACTGATTCAAACTTTCCTCGATTAAACACATAACGAGTTAAACATGGTCACAACGAACCACTGATTCACCGAGTCAAACACTGACTTACTGAATCAGGAATCTTCAGCCAGACAGAACGATTCAGTGATGTCATTATAAATGTGAGTCAGTAACGAACAAACGATTCACTGATTCGTCTAACAGGGGGATGAGTGAATCACAATAACAAAACGATTCAGTGATTCTATCTCTGACACTGACTGGCAGATGATGGAGTTTATTTATCTCAGATCAGGACTGAGATTGAGACCGAGAAGGACGGTGTGTGGAACATGACAGGGGTCATAAGTGAATCGTTTGAGTCGTTTTTGGGAGGACTTTCTGAAACGCTCAATGTTTTTTCTTCTTCTCTGTTTCTTTTTCTCAGGAATGTTTCAGTAATGACATCGCTGTGTTTCCCGCCCAGCTGAAGTGTGTATGTGTGTGTGTGTGTGTGTGCGTGTGCGTGCGTGTGTGTTCACCTGCACCGGAGGAACGAAGGGGGTTTAAGAAAAACCTCACTTGCATTCCTGCGGCCTGACCCACAATCTAAACGACTCGGACTCTCAGTCGGGCTCGGGCTCGTCCCTCCCCCAGACGGTGCGTGTGGGTTTGGACTCGGGCCTCGTCCCAAATCCAGCCATAAAAGCCCAGATTATCACCCACTCGAGGTGTATTTAGGATTTTGGGCGTGCATGCTGGAGGACGAACGCCAAGCTAGATTATGAACACTCGAGATAACATTCAGAGCACAAACGCTCAATCACACTCACAGCATAGCATAGCGCGCTAAAGATAAGGCCCGAGCACGGCCCCGAACCTCCGCCGCACCTCTACGGCCCGATAACAAGGAAGTGCCGTCCATCAGCGACCGGCCACCAGAGACCGGCCTCAAGTGCCTCCGAACAATAGATTCTAAATGAATCGTTTTTAAAAGTGTGCACTGTGACTTATGCACACAGCACGTGACCCTTTTGGCTAACCACATCCGAGGTCCGCTGGCTTTCATTTGATTCCTCTGAACAATGATTCTCGAGTGAATTACTTACACGTATTTTATTCACTTAACTGATTCAAACGATTCATTTGAATAATTCTCAAGTTGTGTGGATGAATCAAAGAGAGCCGAACTGACCCACAGATATTTATGGTGCACAGAGCGAATCACTTTCGTCTACGAAAAAACAAAAGCAATAAGATTCAAATTCCGATTCATCCTATGAGTCACCTGACTGTAACGCTGAAGTGAATCAGTTCAGTTCAGATTGATTCGTTTGATTCCTCAAACACAGAGTTCCTAATCACATGAATCATTTGCGTTTTTTGATTTGACGCAGAATGAATCAGTTCCCGCTGATGTAACGATAAGTTAATGATTCGTTCGTGATTGCGTATCAATCAGGTTCCTTAAAAAAAAATGTAAAAAAGTTTAGAAAAACAAATCAGTTCCAGTAAAGTGAAGCTTGGACCCGCCGTGGTCCTGTACAGGCTTATCGTTGCTGAGACGGGGCCTCAGGGGAGCTTTCATGGCAGATAAACATCTCTCCCTCCCTCCCTGCCCCCTATCAGCTCACACGTGACACAATATTTGGAGATCTGTTACGAGGCTTTTGTTACGCCTGTCACTCGTTAAGAGGGAAAACAAAAAAACGCCTGCAAAGGAAAGTCCTGCAGCTACCGCAGATTCCCCGACCTGTCCGGACCCCTCCCTCCGTCCCTCCCTCCCTCCCTCCCTCCCTCCCTCCGTCCGTCCGTCCGTACACCTTCACTCTGCGAGCCGGGGGAGCAGTGGACCAGAGGTGAGAGGCTGAGGGACGGGGACAGGGATGATCATCAGGTGCTCCCACAGGTTCAGGTTCTGCTCTCGCTCGGAGCCAGGGCTGGGTGAGCGGCGTGTCGGAACAAGCACAAGGGTGATCAATGAAACGCTTTTTAAACAAACCCCGATCTCATTATGTGCTGACAGATTGGCTTGGTGCGCACACACACACACACACGCACACACACACACACACACACACACACACACACAGGTATAATAGAGTTAGGAAAATAAAGAACTAGGCGTTCCCGTAGCGCACTGAGCATGGACCTGCTCTGTAGTGCACAGGGACCACGTGGCCCAAACAGGTCCGACACCTTCATTAGAACCAGCTGTTTGGGTATGACATCAAAGTCCAGATGTTTTAGAGGAACATTCCTCATTCTAAGCAGTTTGGGTGAGGAACCACATCTGGATCCACCACAGCTCCTGCAGCAGCTTACGTTCTCACTCTGCCAGGGGTTCACAAACTTTTTAGCAACCCCAAAACTGTCCAAAAGCTCAGCCGAAGATCCTGTTCTCTCCACAGGTTACATTTTCATTTAGTCTGGGACACCAGGGGCGTTTAGTTCAAACTAAAGTTACAGCGATATTGTAAATAAAAAGAGAGAAAAAGTGAGACTGAGACACGAGAAGATAAAAGTGAGAAGGAACGAGACGAAGAGAGAAAGAATCATTAAATAAATCACCAGGAGAGAGAGAGAGAGAGATTAGATAAAAAGAAATTAGACGAGAGATAGAGATCAGAAAGAGAAAATGGAACAGATTACAAAAATGTCTTAAAGCTTTTAAACGTGCACAGGTTCAGGACCGTCCCATGAGCAGCGGCTTTTACAAAAACACGGGGCTTATTTAAATCTTTTTTTTTTTTTTAAACAGCACTGCAGTCCCAAAACTTTCTCTCAACAAAAAAAAACAACCAGACAAACAAACAAACAGACCAACAAACAAAAAAATAAAAAGATAAAGAACGAGAACCAGTAAGGGGGGCAGTGGGAAAATTAGAGATAAACTTAATTCCTTCTTCGTTTTGAATTCTACATTTCCTAAATAAAAACAAATAAATTGGAGAAAGGGAGAAGACAGAGAAAGCAAATTAAGAAACGTCAACCAGCAGCATGATCACCATGACTGAACACACACAAGTGTACAACACGAATAAACAACAGCAACAACAGCAACAACACACTGTATAATGAATGAATGAAAGAAAGAATGAATGAGAAAAAGCAGCATTTGGAGCAGCATTGTTTTTGACTGAGCAGATCAGGACTGAAGATCTGCAGGCTGAAGCTGAAACTCTTAATACTTTATATTTCAGAATCTAAACCTAAGCCCAAAGCAGAGAAGGTCCAAACGCTCTTACCCAAAGTACGCTGAGGAGGGCGGAGGGAGGCTGCAGAGCGCCACTACCAGAGAGAAGGTCCTCCATGCCAGCACGGCGAGACGTCCATCCAGCATTTTGCAGCGACTCTGCAGCAGATCATTGCGCTGAGCCTGAGCCTGTGCTACTGCTGCTGGGAAATCCGCTCACACGCCCCGAGTGGGGGTCTTATAGAGCCGGGGGAGGAGAGATCTGCGACCGGGTCCCACCCACAACCCGTACGGTGCGAGAGAGAGAGAGAGAGAGAGAGAGAGAGCTGGCAGAGTCAGGAGAGCATACAGGTAAAGAAAACAGAGAACATAAATCACTGAAGTCATTTATCATTTAATCTCACTCAGACGTGAATCTAAAATTACCCTAGAAGCACTTTGGGAGGTTCTAGATGATCCTAGCCTGTACTCAAACCTCAAATGACCTCAAACCATATATTTTTAAGGATCGGGTGAGGGACTCTGTGGTGAATCCAGATGAAGTGGTGAACATTAACGTCCTGGAAGGAACCTACAGTAACGGCAGGAAAACTGTGGACTTTGGTAGCCTAGGTACCTAGGTAGCCAGAAGGTCCAGGGTTCAGATCCCACCTCTGCCAAGCTGCCACAGTTGGGTCCTTGAGTAAGGCCCGTAACCCACCATTGCTTGGATTGTAAGACGATATGAGTTGTAAGTCGCTCTGGATAAGAGCGTGTGCTAAATGCTGGAAATATAAATGTAAATTAAATGTAAAAATGCAAACTGCCCCTCCTGTACCTCTCTTCTTTGGTCTCAGTTGAGGACCAAACATGATTCTCCAAGCCTACACTAGCACCGTCCATCTGCAGGAACCATCAGACCAGGAACAATCCATCATACACAGGGAGGCAGAGGTTTTCCAAGGTTCTTCTAAGCTGCCCCTGTTGGACACTTTATGAGTTTGAAAAGGACCAGGAGACAAGGAAACAGTTTACCAAACCCCTCCAGGAACTCCCTCCAAATTTAAGTCATGATCTGGACTAGACCTTTGGGTTCTGGTATTGATTGGAATGTTTTTGCTATCCTGGTTCTAAAAATGATCCAATAATGGATCTGTTGGGTTATGGTCCATAAACACTAACTGAGTTTTTTTAAGACCATGACCTAACCTAGAGGAAATGTTTAGGAGTTTATGAAGTTCTACCAAATCTCTCAGATGTTTCCTGTCTCTGTGCTTAAGTGCTTCGTTCCTGATCATGCTGCTGATATCTCCATCATTCCAACCTGAATCTCGTCAATCATTCAATCCTAAATCTCTCAGTTTCACATCTCACTGTTCACAGAAATATCAAATCACTCGTATAACACCTGATCAGGGTGGACAGGGACCAGAAGATGGGCCGAATTCATCAATCAATCCCAACTACTCCAACACTGGATCCAGATCTGCTATTACTGGTTTCAGCTCATCAGTGCTAGTTCAATTTGGGTTAAACTGGTCAGTGCTGGTCTAAACTGGTTTAAACTAAACAGTGATCATATTTTACTGGTTTAAATTGGGTAGTGCTGCTCCATCACTGGACTAAACTGGTCAGTGGTGGTCTAGTCTACTTTAAATTGGAGAATGCGAGTCTAAACTGGTAGGTGCTTATCTTTTACTGGTATAAATCAGTCAGAGCTAGTCAAAACTGGTTCACACTGGTCAGTTTTGGTCTAAACGTCTTTAAGGTGGACATTTATGGTCTTTCATTGGTTTGTTGGTTTAAACCGGTTAGTGCTGGTGTTATGCTGATTTGATCTGGACAGTGTTGGTCTGTTACTGGTCTGAACTGGTCAGGTTTAAGCTGTACAGTCTTCGTTCTGTTTGTTCCTCCAGATCTTTTGCGCTGCTTCGTTTTGTTTGAAAGTTAAATCGTGTTAGTTTTGAATAAGACTCTACATGTTTTCCCTCAAATCCATTCTGATCCTGGATTATCATTATAGTTTATAGATTTGTTTTTTTGCTTAATCTTAAATTGTTTGGCTGAGATCTGGAACATAGGACCAGCCTAAACCTGTACAGGGGCCACTGGGATAAGGGTGGCTTTCTACGAGCTGTAGGATTATAAGCGCTCGAGTTCATATTGCTTTGATTTATTATTCATGGTCTGTTTCGGTTAAACATTGTCCAGTCCTGACCTTCTCCTCGTTCTTTATTTAACCTCAGTTCTGATTCAGAGAAAAGTCTCGGCAGCCGTTCAGGTGAGCCGCGGTGGTTACTCTCACTCGAGCTTTTAATAATTGTGTAGGTAATTTTTTTCCAGGATCAACATGGACCTCTTTAATCAGTAAGCAGAATAAGCTGGTTGAGATGTTTTCTTTGGCAGGAAAGGAGGAAGTAAAGCCTTTTTATTGTTTTTATGAGGACAGGAAAAATCTTGTATAATTGTTTTGGATACACACCTTCCATTTACTGCCTGTTCCTAATAAACCTCCAGTGGCACCCGATCATTTCATCCAAACCCACGGGCTGAATTAATATCATGTTTACTGGTTTCAACCAGACCTTAGAAGCTGTTTTTTTAAGTAGAGCTGAGCTGAAGATAATCAACCAAAAAGCTTCTGATTGGCCTGAATTATTTATTTCAGCTCTAGAAAAAAATAACTTTCTAACCGATCCGCAGCGGGGGCTCAGCGGATAAGGTGCTGAACTCCATGGATTAAAGCCTCTGAGCTCATAGGATTGGACCGCTAAGCAAAGCCTGAATTAGCCGTGATAATATATGATCTGAGAAAAGACAACAGATAATCCATAGATCTTTAGACAGAATTCTTCAGCCTGGATGTTAGGATCGGCAGCTTCATTTAGAACCTCGATTGCTTTGATTTCCACCAGCTTTTGGACTGTATGATCGGACATTAATAAGAAATTTTTGGTTTGAAAATGGCTTTCCCTTAGGTCCATGTTGAACCTTTTTTGTTATCAGTTGTGGAACAAGAGCTGTAAACCAACCAACGCTGAAGAGTCTCAGACGGAATGCTTCTGATCAGACATATAAGATGGAGTTGCATCTACAAGAACCTTCAGGCTTTTGGCTTTTGAGAAGGTTCCAGAATAAAGAACCTTAACCCAGCTAAATAAGCTGTAAATCATCTGCCATGGACCTTCTGACTGGACGTTTGTATGAAGCTGGTGCTTCAAGAAACTCTGATCGTCCAGATTTCCACGAGTTTAAAACTTAGCTGCTTCTCCAAAAATACAAGGAACAAACAGAGAAACAAAATCTGACTAAGATATGGCTGCTCATATCACCACCGTTCTTAATTCCCACCAGTTTTTGGAACTTTCCCAGAAAGCAAAGCTGATTTCCTTCCTGCTAGAAGTTTCTGTAACAAGAACTTTTGGGTTCCACCAGACTTTGTTTGGCTTCCCTTTAGTAAACTTAAATCAACTAAGATGAAGATCCACCAGGAAGGGTCAGTTTTGCTTTAAGACTTTTCCTCCAGATTTTAAAGCTTTCCACAGGAACCAAACGGTAAAATGCTTCTGCTGGATATAAGTAAGAAGCTGCTCCTTCACAAAACTCTGATCTTCTGCAGAGGTTCTAGAAGAACGTAGCTGTGGATGACCAACTTTTCACCCGGTTTTAAAATGTAGTTTTGATGTAGTTTCGATCTTCCACGTGGCTCCAAAACATGACGGTTTCATCTTATAAAACCTGGAGATGTCCAGATCTTCTGCCGTCCACCAAACCATTCCTAACCAGGTCCAGTGGCCTCCAGTGACGGTGCTTTACACCAATACAGGTGATGTTCGGCGATCTCCTGATGTTCTTTAGCACTTGGTGGTTCCACAGATCTTCTCCGCTATCGCCTGCTAGAGCCAAATCAGCAGGTGCGTCCACATACTTTTGGCCATGGAACGAGACAGACAGACTGTAGGAACATAACAGATACAGTAACATAACAGGAACAGCTCCATTCATCACTCAGTAATAAAATAACAAAATTACACGTCTTTCATCGGAGGGATCAGAGCAGTGAGAAGAGCTTGATGAACCGATGCTAACGCTTTCATCCTCTGCCAGGTTTCTGTTTGCAGATGGTCCAGTTCTGCAGCTCGTGGCACAATCGAGGGATAAAACACAAATGCCAAGCCGAATTGGCTCTGATGCAACAACGTCTGCCTGAAAAATTAATCTCTAATCTCCTACCAGCTACCGTGCTAGCATCGCTAAGCAGGGAACGGCACACGCGTTACCCTCGGGCGCTCGCTAATCTCCTGACTGATAGCATAATTAGCCTAAAAGACGGACGCCATCGATTCTTATTTCTCAGAAACGGCACACGAATTCCACAAGATATACAGCCTAGCATTAAGCTATCAAGCTAAACTAGCATTCTTCTTCTTCTTATGATTATTATTATTGCTGTTATTAACACTCCTCTCAGTATTATTATTATTATTATTATTATTATTATTATTATTATTATTATTGTTTTTTAGGTTTGTATCTCTTATATTAGTAGTAGTAGTAGTAGTAGTTTAGCGTTAGCGTTAGCATTTGGTTGTAGGCAGATCATTGTGGAATGTGAGATGTTTTGAGAAGCTATATGCTAGGCTGCTACGGACCATCTCCTGTGAATAATGAACTGACATGTTAGCTTAGCTTCATCACTATGCTAACCAGTAGCATTTTATATTATTTATATATTATATTATTATATTAATATTACCTATTATTCCTGACCTAATCCATAATAAAACTGATCATATCTGATTAAAAAATGAATAAATATAATATAAATGCTAATAATATGTTTATTGGTTATAATAAGTTTATTTATTTATTATTTTGTAAATATAAAGGCACTGATTCACTCAAAACATAAATTAAAATCTAAAATCAGTACAATAAATAGAATAAAATAATAATATCATAAAAACATTCCAATATATAAAAATAATATTACAAACATTATTGATTAACCATTTAAAATAAAATGACACATTTATTATAATAAATGTAAAATATATACATATGATATATTTATTTATTTATGGATTTATCAAAAATAGCTTTCATAAGGATTATTTACAATTATAATGTTATTTATCAAACGAATTCATTTGTTTTATTTCTTTATTTCTTATTTCCTGATAAAAATGTGACTGATAATTAAACAAATCAGCTTTTGCTATAGAAATTAGATGCAATCTAATATTAATCTTAATTAATATAATGTTGTTAATTAGCAGAGGCTACCAAACCAGATTATTATGGGATTAAAAGCCCCTGGGGTAAGAATGCCGCCCAGTCAAGGACTTTTATTTTGTTTTTTTTGTGGTGCAGTGACAAGTCCGGGCTCAGAGCTTAGGATCTGAAGGGTAACAACAAGCACCCCAAAAACGTACGAGTCCCGACGACCAGGATCCGACCCTGAGGGACCGGGGCTGGTCCGGTCCTGTTTGAGCCGGTTTAGTTCCTGAACTGTGTTGTTGTTTTGTTGTTTTGTGGGCGGAGCTGATATTGAATGTTATTGTATATAATAATGATCACATGGTTGTGGTAGCCCTGAGTCAGGCCTCTAATCTTCTTTCTTTTCTGTTGGAAATTCTTGCCTTAATTCTCGGAGCGAGTCGAGACGTGCCTGCTCCCTCCACACTCTCTTTGTCCTCACCAGGAATTTGAGAGTTAAAGGTTAGGCTGCAGGGACGAGGCCTCGCTAACCCAGGTGAGACTCACAACAACCCCACGTCTAGACAACAAAAACAAACTTACCCACAATGCTTTGCTTCCAACAGGATGAAGCTGCTTTATTCCAGCTGCCCAAATGCCATTATAAAGCTTTTTTTTATTTGCTTGTTTGCACATCATAGACCTGTAATTCTGTAACTCACCAGAGGTGGGATCCGAACCCAAGCTGCACAACGGGCATGTGAGTCTCAGAGTGCCCCCGTGTGGCAGTGCCATATCAGAGGCAGGCTTGGTTTTATCTCCAGCTCATTTGGACAGGTTAGATTTTCCCCCTTTCCTTTATTTGGAATCTTGAAGAGGTTGAAGAGGTGAAGGAGGTGGAGGAGATGGAGGTGGTGAGGTAGGTTGAGGATGTGGAGAAGGTGGACGATGTAGAGGAGGTGGAGGATATGGAGGTGATTGAAGAGGTGAAGGAGGTGGAGGAGATGAAGAAGGTGGGCGATCTAGAGGAGGTGGAGGATATGGAGGCGTCGGAGGTGTTGGAGGCGGTGTTGTTGGTTTGTGGCGTGGCGGTGTTGCTGTAGCTGGTACTAAAGGCGGGTGTGGCTGCAGGTTGATCCACATTACACAGAGATTATTAGAGATATCTGTAATTAAACAGAGAACATTGTTCTACCTGTCAACAATCATCAAAGAAAAGCTAATAATATAGAGATATGGCACTGAGCCAAAACACTATAAACAAACACACACATACACACACACACACACACACACACACATTTGGATATTTCTTTATTATATTATTACTTCATGATTTACATGCTCTGTTACGAATCTTTATTTCTATAGAATTAGAAATAGAAATAACTGAATTTCTACTGATATACTAAACGGGTTCAGCAGGTTCATTTGATCTCCTGTTCTGATCCTACAGTCGTCCCGAATCCGCGGCTCCCTCTGGGTTTCCGTCAGTCGCCCAGATGTTTTAGGCTGTGACTCAGCAGTTTGTGAAATACAAAAAGCAGAGGTCCGGGCCCAGAGCGGACCGGGGACGGCACGGCGTGTGGTGGATGATATAAAGCAGGACTTTCCACAAAGCACCACCTCCATCCACGCCAGAAGATCTGCACACTGAGAGCAGCACCGGTGGAACATCTTCTCATCATCGCTCCGTCAGTGGCCTCCATTCGATATTCGACATGTTCTCTGTGCTGACATAACAGATGCTCCATCACTTTCACTCGGTAGGTGCCCTAGGGAGGACGCCAGACTCAGGGATCGGACGCATCTGCAAAAATCATCCATAACGCTGGAGTTCTGGCACAAAACAAAGAACGATGCTCTAGCGAGGTGGGAGAGGACATGGTTTATTCATTTTAGTCAGACTTACATGGAGCACGGTTGGTTGGTTGGTTCGTTAGTTAAAGGTTAGATGGGGGTTACACCATCAGTTTAATAACTTTGTGAAAATGTGCATGAGCAAAAAGTCCAACAGTTTAAAAATAACGTTTCTCATCGTGCAATTACAAGGAATTTAGGGATTTCATCATCTAAGGTCTGTAATATCATTAAAAGATTCATAGAATCTGGAGAAATCTCTGCAAGTAAGCGGCAAGGCCGAAAACCAACATTGAATGCCCGTGTGTTAGTGCCCATGGCACGGGCACCAGTAATGCTGAAAGGTACACGCGGGTTTTGGAGCAACATCTGTCATCGTGTTCTGTTTTTATTTGTTTCACACAGCGTCCTGACTTCATTGTAGGATGTAGATGATTGTAGAGTAAAGAAAGGTTAGCTGGAGGTTGGTTGGACTGAGGTTCAGATCAGAGCTTCTGTTATTATTCACTGTGTAAGTTCCTTTAAATACCTTTAAGCTGTTAGGTTAATACTGATTGAATCGGATTGATTCGTATTATTGACATGGCATTGCTGTTTGTTATAAAAATGTACCGACTAGGTGGAATGTCGGTAGATATGTAGAAATGAATTCTGTGTACCTCAGAGACCGTTCTGATCAGATGTTTTTAAAAGTCCTACAGAGGAGAACTCTGACGTTTGGACCGGTTGGTTCTCTTTACATCATGCTGTCTGTATGAGGTCAAGGTGCTGCTGAGGTAAAGCATGGACTCTTATTTACACAGGGTCTCTGTCAGAGAAAAGCACTCTGCCGAGCTTCGGTGACTTCACGGGCTTGGTGTGAGATGTTTGTGTTCTTCAGGATTGAGGTTGTTAGGAGCTGAGTGAGAGTACGAGTGCGACGCCTGCTGGACAAAAAGGAAACATATCCTTAGTGCTTAAAGAGAGTCTTTAATGGAACGTATCAGGGCAGCTAAGAAGGAAAGGGTGAGGATCTGCCCACCCGGAGGTCCAAACCTACTTCTGTTCTTACAGTTCTAACACCCACTTCATCCTGCTTAGTCCAGAAACTCAAACAAGTCTCCAAAAGGAACCACTCACTCACAGTCAGGGATCATTCAGAATTCAACAACTGGATCGCTTTGAGGACGTGGTAGCCTAGCGGTTAAGGTACTGGACTGGACTCTGGACCAGAAGGTCCCACCTCTGCCAAGCTGCCACAGTTAACACTTAACCCAAAGTGGCTTGTCTTGTAAGACTGTATGAGTTGTAAATCGCCCTGGATAAGCGGGTCTGCTAAATGTAATGTAAAATAATCCCACACAGAGAGAACATACTAAACTCCGGACAGAATTTAGGATTTAAAACAAGAATCAAAGGAACGAACACAAAGACTTAAGCCTTCCGCGCTTGTAGGTGTCATTCACAGTGTGACACTGCCCACTAGTGGTACAATCAATCACTACAATGAATTCAATAATTGATTGATTAACTGATTGGTTGATTGTTTATATCAAACGAGATTGTTAAATAATCGGTCGGTGCGCTAATAAGACATCGATCTAAATTCTAATTTATTCCCTTTGTGTTGATGTTCATTTAAAATGAAAGAAGTTCAGCGGAACAAAAAGACAAAAGGAAAAATGTAATGTAATGTTAAATCAGATCCAATTCCTAACGTCACCTAACGTCGTCAAACACACCGTAACCCGGGAGCCAGAACAGGTGTGGGAGAACCGAGGAGTGATGATCGTCCATCGGGTATTGATCAGCTTTAAATACAGAGACAGTTCATTAAACATGCCACTAGAGGGCAGACATAGAACGTAAACGAGTTCCTCGCGGAGCGACTTCATTAGCATGAATATTAGCACAGATGCCAAATAAATACGAAATAAAATGTTCTCAGGAAACAGACAGAAAATCAAATACACACAAAACGTAAATACACACCGTCTGACTAAAGTATGATAACAACTACAACACGTGATTCATAACAACTCATCAAAGAACAAGTGATGATGCTTGTCACTAGATGTTACTGATAACGCTAGCTAGGGTTATTTTATATATTTCTTTCTCTTTGTGATAATAATAATAATAATAATAATAATAATAATAATAATGTTCCCAGTTACCTTACCCATATAGCTACTGGTTAAGTTTGTGGTTATGTTACTGATTACAGTACTGGAATTGGAAATGTTACTAGTTACTGGTCGTATTAATTTCTGTGTTCCTGGTTGTTACTGGTCATGTTACTGGTTGTGTGATACTGGTTATCTGAAATGTTATGTTACTGTTACTCTCTCTCTCTCTCTCTCTCTCTCTCTCTCTCTCTCTCTCTCTTTTCAGTATAACTGTAGCTGACTCGTCCCTCCCTCTCTCAGTTACCTGCTCTATGGCTCGCCCTCGCTCTCTCTCTCTCTCTCTCTCTCTCTCTCTCTCTCATACATGGCTGTACATATTTTGAAGCATGACTGTGAGATGTTGTCGAGAGTTCTCTGTGGGATTGGACACAGCATGAGTGAATGTGTGTGTGAGACTCTATAAAAGAGTGTGAGAGTGTGAGAGTGTTTTTGGAGAAATTTGGGTAAGGATGATACACCTCGCATGGCTGCTGCTGATCACTGGGATCCCGCGTGTTACAGCAAGTTACCCGATATGGTGGTGAGTTTCATTGGTGTGTGTGCGTGCGTGTGTGTGTGTGCATTTATTACACATTTATCTAGTCTATAATGTAGAAGTTATTGGTATCAATACCATGGGTACTCATTTATTTTAGACAGCTACAAATGTTCAGATATTTATTGTTATTTGTCAAACTTAAATTGAATCACCTGAAAAGTAGTGTATAGGGTGTGTGGTTTGGGACACGCCCACAGTGGATGCCCACAACCGATGGGTATTCGAACCCCGGACCTTCTGGACTGTAGTCCAGCACTGTCCCAGCACCGCTGCCCTTATATGCAACGTGTGATTTAGGATACGTCCAGAGTAATTACCTTATCATTCGCTTCGGCTTAGGACACGTCCCGAGTGGATTGTATTTATGTGGAATGTATATTGGATAGGATGAAATTTGGGACACGCCCACAGAGGCTTTTGTACACTATAGAGTGTATAGGGTGTGTGGTTTGGAACACGTCCACAGTAATGGCATAAGTAGTGAATTGGGTGAGATTTGTAGACACATCCACCACAGATTGATGGTGTTGATGTGCACCTATGTGGTGAACAGGGAGCGAGGTTTGGGACACTAAACGTCCATTTGTGTACATTTTGTGTACATGTACACTGCTCCCAAATATGAGGGGGTATTATAAAACAAATACGAAGTGATTAAAAAGAAGCGTTTTATTTTAGTTCATTAAACAAGATCATCAGAAAAGTACTGAAAAGTTAAAGAAAGTGGTTTGATGATGTAAATTAGATTTAAATTCAGTTACAGTGACTGAGTAGTAAGTGATATATGGGGTGATTAATGCGGGAACAGAAGCAGGTTAAACTGGACCAGAGTGCCCCCATATTACCTGTCCCGTAGGGTATATGGTCACCCAAGAGGGTCAAAACACCCTGAGAGTGATGGAGCATGGACAGGATCAGATTATCCAGCAGTGTAATTTGAAACATGGTTAAGAAGTTAAAATGTGCTAAAGTTTTGAGCCCATACGAGGTGATCAGATCATGGTCATGTTTATTCTTTCCAAATTTCTGTTGATTTTGAAATCCAGTCAAGCCAGTGAGTTACCTCTGTTACGCTGGAATGTTTCTGCTTAACCACCCACATAACTGAAGCACTCGGAAGTCATTAGTCAGAAGTTTCTGTTTCCCCAAAAAGTATTGTTCTGACAGATTCATGTCAGGGGCACGGTCGCTTCACAGCAGCACATTTCTTATTTGAGCTCCTTCAGGTGGCTCCACCTGCAGGTTTAATGCATGTACAGCTGGAGCTAAAGAGGCCGACAGATTGCACGATGTGATGCCTTATAACTCCATGTTTGAGATTTGAAATTCCCCAGCCCGCCTGGTCACATGGTTCTGTTTAATGACAGTTTATCTTCTCTCAGACTGCATCATAAACTCGGACCAGTAATCAGCGATCTCACCACTATGTCATTATTCAGCACCAGTTCATCTGTCTGGTGGTCCACCTGTCTGTCTCTCTAGAGCCACAGAACCGTTGATCACCAACGGACTGGAAGCCGTTCTTGGAATAACAGAAGGAGCGGCGCTTAAACAGGCCTACACCAGGACTAGAGTAACTACCAGGTACACGGGTTGAGGATAAAGGCAGCTCCACATACAGTGAGTGAGGTTACGGTTTGATCTGAAGAACTGCTTGTTTTGTTTCTTGGGGGTTTGAGAGAATCATCATAGGAACCAACCACCTCTGAAAGTCTGGTCACCTTCAGATCAGTCATTAGGGTAGAATTTGGGCACGGAATGGTGTAACGTCTGGAATTGAGTTGATTTTTGGGTCAGTAACTTGATCCAATGGCCTGTAGAGTCACCACAGTCAAGCTGTGGTGACTCTAGCTGAGATGATGAGTGTCGGTTTTTGAAGGTAAGGATCTGGATGAACCTTGATGGAACAAGCGATGGTTAGCGGTTAAAGGGTGGCGTTGTTTTGGAATGCGGGACTTCTGGGTTGGCATTCATTCCTAAGAAGAAGATACTAAAAAGTATCAATTGATAGCCCATGGATCCTGGGGAACCACGTCTGCAGATGGTAATGTTTTGGGATGAGAGACTTGTTGGGAGAACAAGAAGCTTAATGTTTAAATGTGGAGCATGGAGCAGCGATAAGACTGGCACCGGATAACCACCCAACGCTAATTGGTATGGCACCTTGGAAGACTTCTGTTCCAGGGTACGTTCATGTTAGCATGGTTTGGGTTAACTTGCTCTCTTAGAGGGAACGGTTTGTGCAAATAGATACTAAGATCAAGTCCTCGTCAACGCAGCTTTTTGAAGAGCTGAGTCTGGATCTGAGATGATCTGAACCTGGACCAGAGGTGAGAAGCCTTTGTAGGCTCATACGAAGGACCCATTCTCATTGTGTAGATGATCTTGAGAGTCTGTGTCTAGGTGAGATGATTCACTGATGCAGGAGGCTCCAAAGGTTCAAAACATTAGCTAAAGATGAACATTGGGGTTTCCACTTGTAGAACCTTGGAGACTCTATGTCATGTTGTGTTGAGGATCTTCTGGTGGCTATCCATCCATACCTTTAATCCTGCCTTTGTTTGGTTGAGTGACGTGCAGTAATT
Source organism: Parotocinclus haroldoi (assembly GCA_034779995.1). NCBI lineage: Eukaryota > Metazoa > Chordata > Actinopteri > Siluriformes > Loricariidae > Parotocinclus > Parotocinclus haroldoi. Next base: position 1,588 of record JAUZST010033983.1, on the reverse strand, counting down.
GGTTTTCTCCTCTGTAGGAGATGTTAAACCCCTCAGTCTGCCATTCCCCCATGTCTCCTTCCAAATCTCCTAATCTACAGCAATTAAAGCAGCACATGCAAACACTCCCTTTTAGCGTTTTCTTGTTCCTTCTTTCCTCTCATATACGTTCCCTCAGCTCTTTTCATTTGCTTTGTATGCTACGTCCCGTTCTTTTTCTTTTTTCTTTTTTTTATGCATATCTTAGCAAGCCTGTGCACGAGCCCTTCTGGATTAAACGCTTCTGTCCCAAGCCCTAAGGACACACACAAACACGAATGCACATACACACACATAGACACACAGACACACACTCATGACTTTGACATCAATAAGTGTGTGTTTGGGAAAAGGAATGTGCGGCAGCAGGCTGTCACCTCCAGCTATTTATCTTCTAAGGTGCGGCAGTGTGAGTGTTATGGAAAGGCTGAATGCTGCTGGAGAAGAGAAGTGGGCTGAGATGGAGCTGCTTCTGACTGCTTCCTAATTCCTCACTTCACGAATCGATATAGATAGGCAGACAGAAAGGTTAAAGTAGGTCACTGACCTCGTTCATCCTAAAGCTCCGTATACTGGCGACCCATGGGGGCGACCACACCGCTGTACACAGTCCATTCCACCAAAAGCTGAACTTACCCCGTATTCTGGAAGCAGGATGGTCCAGTCTTATAAGTAAAGGGTCAGCTAAGACGAGCTTTTATTGCTTATGTTCAGTTTAGCGTTCTCCACTTCCACTAGTCCAGCGACCTGCACAGATGTGTTTTATCGACCATGTGATCAGAGCTGGACCTTTTTGTTCTCAGTTTTAGAAAGATTTCCCAGACCTACTAATGCCACTCCTAATACTATAACCTCACACTGTTCCACTTGACCATTAGCCATGGGTAGGATGGTGTTATCTAAGTCAAGACTTTCAACACGTCCATGTCCGTAAGGGCCTGGAACCTCCAAGTTCTTCTGGTATAAGAGGTGCCTATGTTCCTGGCAAAGGCAAATCCTTAAAACCTTCAGCTGCAGCTTCAGGTTTAGCTCAAACATCCGACCCAGGCAGCTTAGCAGTCTTTAACTTTCTAGTTGTTCTGAGACCCATAAAACTGTCTCCATCATGGACACGGTGTTCATGTAATTCTGATCCGTGCAACAAGGAGGATTCACAGTCAATATGATTTCAGCAGCCATGACAGACGAGTCAGGTAATTTAGCTTAGAGTGAGGAACGTCACCCATCCACCTGCTCTGGTGACCACCTGCTTCCACACCTGCACAATTAAGCTTCTCTGTGAACTTTCATACTGCATGTATGGATACGTTTACCACCGATAGGTATGTGTGTGTGTGTGTGTGTGTGTGTGTGTGTGTGTGTGTGTGTGTGTGGTGCTGATTTCGGCAGTCACTGCCTATTAATTATCTCTTTAGTCTCGCCTGCACACTTCTGAGGATCTACATGCTTCATGTAACACTCAACCTCGAGCAAGAATGTGTAGGTGGTAAAACCAAACGAGAGAGAGAGAGAGAGAGAGAGAGAGAGAGAGAGAGAGAGAGAGAGAGAGAGAGAGAGAGAGAGAGAGAGA